>VUQH01003784.1:0-12682 GCA_015106775.1 Etroplus canarensis | reverse complement strand
ACTGGCGATCCTCGGCCCATCTTTGCTCCTAAAAGACTAGACCTTTCTTGGATGCTGCTTTTGTACCAAATCATAATTACAATCACCTGTTGACATCACCTGTTTCAAATCACATCATTATTTAACCAATTTACCTGATTACTAGCCCTAAATTGCTCCTGTCCCAACTTTTTTTTAAATGTGTTGCAAGAACCAAAATTGGAATACATGTTTATTTTGAAAAAAATAATAAAATTCATGAGGAACACATTAAATAATATGCTGTTGTATTGTCTGCAATGAAATACAAGTCAAAGTAAATTTAGGAATCACTACTTTCTTTTTTTTATTTGCGTTTTCCATACTGTCCCAACTTTTTCTGATTTGGGGTTGTATATTAAGAGCACCAATCTTGTCTTGGAGCTTGTCAATTTGTCATTAATATAAACTCTAAACTTTATTTGATGAGTTTGGTTGATGAATTAGTGACAGGGACAAAACTAACCAATGGTGCAGCAGATTATAGTTCTATTTTGCTCTGTCCTTTAAATAGGATTTTCCAAAGAAACTGTTGGAAGTATTATATATCCTGTCTGGTGGTGCCCGGTACAAGCTGAGCTTGTTTAGTGTGTACATGCATCTACATAAAGTGAGTTAATATGTGAAAGAATGAGAGGAAAATTTTAAGGCCCGGCATATCTGTTACCATCAATACCTTTCAAAATGTGAGTGTCTCTTACTGGAGGCTAGATGCATTAAAGTAATCACTGGGGAGCCTCTGTAATGGAGCTGAGTGAGAGAGTGCAACAGAGCACACAGAACAAAGAGAGGAAGTCAAGAAAACTCAAAAGCCAATGGGTAAGGAAAGGAACGAGATATGGTTAGATCATAGGATGACGAAAAAAAGGCTTGAGTTCCATTCCATGAGTCATTCAGAATAAAGAATGAACTTCACAGAGGAAATCTGCCTTTGTTTCTAACCACCTCAGTATTAAACTCATCCATCCTAAGAGAGAGCAATATAGAGAAAAGAAAGGAGGAAGGATAAGCAAGAGACTGGCAGAATTTGCGTCTGCAAAGTAGTCATCTTTCACCTGTAGCTAGCAGAGATCTTGGCTTGCATAATGCACCGTGAGGATAAAGCCTCCTTTATAACCAGCTGAGCCAATAAATCTGGATCAGTTATGACCCCCATCCTATCATGCCTGTGGTTGCCTGTCAGCTGCTGAACAACAGTCCAGAAACCCTTCCTGATGCATTTATTTGTAATGCCTCTTCAAGCTGCATTAGAAAGTAGACTATACAATGTTCATCTATGCATTTGGCTGTAGTGGAGACAGTCAGTGGTTACCCTCTGGTATAATGAAACCAGCATTTCAAATGTACCTTACTTTCCCAGTATGTTTAATTGCCTGTATCTGTCTCCCTCTGCACAAACCATTCCCTCTGGTGAAAAGTCCCTACCATAATTGTTTTCAATTAAAAAGTGCTGTGCTGCAGCTGTCCTTAGCTTGCACAAGCTGTATTGCTATTCAGGGTAACAGCCACCAGAACATGAGGGGTAGTAGCACTGGCAACCATCATTATGATCAGATGGGGAGCAACAGTTGAAGGCCTGATGATGCAGTGGCTTGTTGGATCCATCTTTACAACAGCTTGGGGTGTTACATAAGGGGTGATGTAGATAGGGCTGATAAAGAAACAACAAGTGATGATGAATTTCAGATATAATGAGCAAGCAATAAATGAGTACTCCTTATAATGATGTTATTAAATAATACTTAGGAGTAAGTTTTATTGTACTTCTACCTACATCTTTTCTTCTTATCCTCTCAACAGTAACCCAGCACGGTGTGTAGTATTTTTTGTGTGTTTTTCATTTGTACCCTTTGTGTCATTTCGTGATCTGTGCCCTGTTTGCTGGCCCAGATTCCAGCCCAGTTCTGACACTTTTTTGCTGAACTCCAAGAAAATACTGAGCCAGAACCAGCAAGTGCTCCCAGTTTAGATCTGTTCAGTCTGCAGGCATTAAGTAAAACCCCAATGAAAACCCCAAAGAACAAGTGAACGGGCCCAGATAATATAAAACTGGGCCACATGATGTATGTTAGAGCTTGCTGCTTGGCCTCCAGAGGGCTATTTGGCGGAAGGGAAACTACACCAGTCTAGTTTTATTGTCTCCCCTCTTTCTCCCAAAAGATCACTGCAGTTGTTCACACACTGTTCAGTCTAATGACAGAGATAAAAAAGAAGTGGAGAAAATATGAGACAAGAAAGTGAGAGGAGGCCTGAGAGAAAAGAGAAAGATGATAGCCAGAACAAGAATCTAAGAGATGAAGTATTAAGAAAAGCATAAAGAGCAAATGAGGAGAGGAGATGGGAAAATAACAGATGAGTTGCAGAGACAGAGAAGACAACATACACAGGTTCATGTAATGAATGCCACTCTAATGAAGTACTCTTTCTGTCTATCTCCACTCTATCTACATTGCTCTCCCCCAATCTATCTGTTTCTTTCTATGTCCTCTTTTTTCCCCGTCACTTCACATCCCTCTCTCCCTTTTTCACTGTAACACTGGAAAGCCATGGGGATTGGATAGCTCATTATTAATTCAGTGTTTCTCTTCACATATTACAAGGCCTTGAATACTGGTTAATTAAGTATCCTACAACAAAATGCAGAAAACACATCTTTTATCTGTACGATTAAGCTGCTCCCAAACATCCTGCCTTGAAAGAGTCTTTGGCTTGTCTTTTCTATTTGGTAAATCTTAGAGTAAAAGTCCAATACCTTTGACTAAAGGTCAGCAAACAATAGCTATGTTCTCTTATCTAACCGTCATGATAATTTTTATCAAACTTTTGAAACACTGAGGGAAAAGCTGTGTAAATTAAATGTGTTGTTATCACCTTGGGTGAAATGAATATATTTTAAAAGGTATAGCGAAGTTATAAATGCCATAATACAGAAGCACAAGAATAATGGGAAACATTTTATAATGATATTACATGAGGTATAAAATTTTGGGAAGAAAAATATAAATATTGTGTGGCCACTTGATTTATCCATTTACCCTCTCTTTAACTAAACCTTATTTTTCATTTCATTTACTTTAACTTTACAGCTCATCTTACATTAGAGTTACATTCAAGGGAGGTTATGCAATAGTTTATAACCTCTCTTGCCTGATGAGTCTGTGAAGATTTTTTAAAATTAATTACTTTCTTGGCTTATTATCTTGGCACAAGTTGATTGAAGGTACCAAACCCACTGGCAGAATTTAATTCATTATTTAATTTAGAGTTGTTAGTTTTGTGGTTTCTCGGTTTCTCCAACATTTATTACCACTGCAAAGCAGAAAGAAATGGTCTGTCTGTTTTGTGTGAGACACAGCTGTTCATGTCTCTGTGAGTTGGATTAGTAACATATGGTGAAATGCTTTTATTACTTCTACCACTGAAATTGCATTTTAGAAAGTTACAGATGAATTTGGCAGAAATTTGGTGAACAGATCCTTGGGCCAAGAATTTGGTTTTGGCATAAATAATTTGGCTGTAAATTATTCACTTTTTTCTTCCCACTTACCACTGTAGCTATGGCAATCAGCTAGTCACAGTCACAGACTGTATATAAGATATAGACTTGGTGTCCATAACTGTATGGGCGCAACTCACAAACAAAGTTAGACTACCTGATAATTTGTGTGAAGTAACAGATAAAAAAAAAAAAAAAAATAGAATTTCATTCACAGAAATAAGGGCAAAAATATCTTGGATTGATGGTACCTCCCTGCAGGCCATATCATTTGTCAGATAATTTCATTAAAAATGGTCTTTAAAAATGCTCCAAAAGGCACCAACAGCACAAACCCAATTGAAAGGTCTGGTTCATTGACTATGGAGAGATACTAAGCAGACAGTGATCAGGTACAGTGGATAGTGTGAGCACACCTGTCAACTAAAGCAGCCCTGCCCCTAATTTTCAGCCCAAGTTGAAGCATCCAAAAGGACGAGTTACAGAAAACACTCACCACCACCCCCACCACATGTTTATTACGAAGGAAGAACTTCACTATAGCGACCAAGTGAACATGCTATTTTCATGGCTAAAACTATTTTAACACGGGGAGTCCATAAGGAAAGATTCACTGCAGTCAGCACCAGTGGCCACTGAAGGACCTCTTTCTATCAATTCTTCAGTGGCTTTATTTTTTTCAGCCTTCAGGTTGCCATTTGTCCATAGCAGATGGGAATACTGGCATCAGTAGCCTTTCTCTTTTACTGCCAAATATTTTGAGGAATTTCCAGCTGTGTATGCCAGCTGTATCTACATCTAGTTGCTAGCAGTAGATCTAAGAATATAGACGGTATCACTGACTTTAGGCTAGATCACATCATATTATATAATATGCCACATACTTTAGCACACTGCATACTATTAACATTTTTTATGAATTGCACTTACAATGCAGTGAGATCTGAGGTGTGGCCTATTTGGCCATGAGTTGTAGGCTACTATTTTAAAATCATTACAACATGTATACTCAGTTCGAACAATGAATTGGGTAATAATTGCACCATTTTCTCTATATTTGTAGATATTAAGCAGCAACTGACAGATGTCAAAAAAATTCAATTTTATTAGAAGTACAAGTAATTATTTCTTACTTTTTCTACAATAACTAGAGTATTATCATCACAGGGGCAACTGAATCTCATGAAATAGCAGTCACTAAATTAATGCCACTTCACCCGACTTGGTAGTACACAAACACATGAATTCAAGGCCAGAGCACAGAACGCATATAAAACATGGACAAAGCCACCATGACATCACCTATTGGTTTTTTGAGTCTGTTTTTTGAAGTTTCTGTGTTACATTGTGGTCACTTCTAGCTTGTTTTATTTGGGACCAAAACTTACCATATTTAGACAACAGGGTGAGGGCTAAGTCATCAGCTGAGGCTACCATACTTGGTAAGCAAACTGTATCAATAAACTGTATGGCTGCAATGCACACACATATTAGTGCAAAGTAACCAGATAACCACAGTAACTTCTTAGAAAGGCTGTACCACACTGCAATCCATATTACATATAAAATAATTCCATTAAAAATGTTCCAAAAGGCAACAACAGCAGAATAACTGAAGAGAGGTCCAGCTTGGTGACTTGAATTAGTGTCGATGAGTTTTGAAGTAGCCAGGGCTATAACTCCCTGTATTTGTACACCTGTTAATCAAAGGAGCCAAACTCCTAACTAAGCCTATGAGTTATGTAATTTTCAGGGGAAACTTTCTATACTGGGCAAAACCCTTTTTTGTGAGCGGCAGTAAACATAACATTTAAAGTTGTTTAGTGGGGCATTAGGAATCCATGGGTGCTTGTCTTCAAGCTAACCTTAAGTGGTTATTAGAAGAACTGCAGTCTTTTCCTGGCACTTTGGTTTTCTTGGTTCATGTTTCCCGGAGTCTCCCACTTTGGTCATATATTAATATTTGCTTGTAGGATTATTATTATATGTTAGTAATATTAAAATAGATACCTAGACAGACAGGCATTGGGAGTTCGTCATGGGACAGAGGGCTCAGCTGGAAGATTCAGAGAACAGATGACATGGGAATATGTGAGTGCAGGATGGCAGAAGATGAGCAAGGATGGCAGGACATGAGAAACCTCTGGCACCAAACTCAGTAAAGGAAAAAAACAAACATATGCTGTGTGTGCAGTTTATCCTGAAGCTCATGCTTATGTAACATAGGTAGCATATGTGCAAGAAAAGCAAGTTTTTGACTTGACTACTGGCAGCTCTATTTTTACTATCTAACTTTTGTTTATCTATTAATGTTTTCTTCCTTTTTTCCCTGGTAGCCCAGAGTTAGTCACAAACACAGCAATTCCTGACAACTAGTCCTGGGAAACATAAGGATCTTTGCAGTCTACCGAATTTATTGAAAGTGCCCTTAAAGTTATGTTGATGAATCTTCTACAACCACCGTATGTAATCTATGAGGACTGATGTGTGACATAAAAGCTCTGTGGTTGTGGACATGGTGGTTGCAGATTGCGGCAAAGGCTGGGACTCTGTTCTGAACAGTAAAACTCAGTGGGAAACATTCACATTCAACCAGAATCAGAGGGTGTATACTGCCTCCACAGTTATCAGCTACTATTATGGCATACCATTACATTATAATGAGATATTGATGCCCACAGTACACCAGCATCTATGTATTAGGTTCTCTATTGATGAACTCATAAATCTGTAAAATTGCCTTTTAACTGCTGGGGCAGATAAAACCAGATATGTGATGCTCCCTCTCCACCATTCTCCAACCTTATTGCTAAACAACAATTATTTTTCTACATTTCATTGTTTAAAAATATATTTTTCTGTTTTAATAGCCAATTTCTTTTAACCTCTTAGCTCACACTGCAGTGAGATTTCCAAAAGAAATATTTTGGCTGATTGGTACCATTAGTGTTAGTTTAAACATAACATGCCTTCTAAGCAATCCTTTCCTCTGCTTTACCATCATAAAGGCATGACATGAAACCTGTTTGTATTAGGAGTGGGGCTAAAGGGGGGCCTTGATTGGGCTCCCCTGTAACTACAAGTCATTTTAAAGTGGCCCACAAAGACAGTGATTGGCCCATTTGGTAGGGTTGTTATGTATTTCTAGCTACTTCTTTTTCTGCAGCCATTTTTCAAATCAATGAAGAGAATGGATCAACGTCAAGAGAGAAACTTTACCGCTAACTAGTGTTTTGGTAGCAAAATTGGAGAGCAACTGCATCAACCACTTGTGCAGGTTCCACATGGACTCAATGCATAGGTATAAATGATGCTTTAGACACTTTTACTTCTACAACTCAGTAAAATGAACATATTTACTGTTGTGACCAGATTATATCTTACCTCCCCAACCTATAAGCAATTTCCCCTCATGGATTAATAAAATATTCTGATTCTGATGATTCTGATTCTGACTTTACTATTACATCATGTGCTTCAATGCGGCCACAATATTATTACAGGGTATCACAGTATTATAAGACACAGAATTTTCAAACCAGTTTTCAAGTGCTTTGTTTGGTTTTTATTTCTGATAAATTTTTCAGATTTCCCATTTGCCCCCTGATTGGTTTTTGGCCCCATCTATTTTGCCTTATTTTAAAAAATCTTAGAAACACCCCTGATTTATACTGTAATATTGTTTTAAAAAACTACACTGGTCACAGAATACATCCAGCAAGCTGTAGCTATTTTAAATGGTTGTTTTCATTAAAGCATTGTTAAAATGTAAAAAACCATAAAAATGATTTTTCATATAGTCTGAAAAAAATCTCAGTGGCGCACAGCCAAATAAACGTGATCAAATTATAAAAGGCTGAGTGGAGGTAAAAGCGGGTCAGTGCACAGATTTAAACTGCCACAAATGTTTTGTCACCAACAGTTACATGTTACATAAACTACAGATGAACAATGTTATATCTTATTTCTTTATTTTAAAATAAGCTGATTTATACATAACTCATTGCACTTCCTTCTCCACATGATTCTGACTGCATGTCATAGGTCAGTCAGATGAAAAGCTTCAAAATGAATACCAGACTTTTAAAAGGCAGCAGGCTCTGCTGTTGTGGTGCAGCTTACAATCTGAGCTACAGTTTCCATTTCCACAAAAGCAGGTTGGGGACTCAGAAAGACAATAAACGCAAACATACACACCTGATTACACACATTTTGTGTATCACTGAAACCACCTTTGTTTGATTATGTACAGTGTTGGCTGCCAGTTTTTTGGCTTGTCCAGCTAAATCCCAGGATAGCTGCCTTTTTGCGATGAACAATACAATGAAAAACTCACAAGTGATTTAAAAGCCTTTTGTGCTTTAGGCTGCAGCCTTTCTCCACAAACTCCAAACGAGGTCTCATGAGACTAAACGTAAAAAAAGAATGCTGTAACTTACAGGTTTGTTTAAGGGATGGTGTGTAAGAAGAATTAAGAGATGAAGACATATTAACAGCATGATAGACTGATAGATGTGCAGGGAAGTGAGTGGTAGAATGAAGACTTCGAAGGATGAATGAATAAAGAAACAGCTATACCAACAGTGCATATTGTGAAGCTTATAGCTCAGAAGGTGTGAGCTGTGTGAGATGTGGCACCTGAAATGTTGTCTGCAAAAATTTTATTTTCATCTTGTTACATAAAATCAAAGCAAGCTAAATCTAAAGAGGACACACAACTGTGTTGGGAAATACACTGCAGCTCTTCCTAGTCAAATGGGATGAATATGTGAGCATCCACATTTTCTTTCCTCAGCCACTTTGTTTACCTTCTTAGTTCTGCAACCTCTTTTACTCTCTCTCTCTGGGGTGCATTAGGGTAGTAGCTTATACAAGAATTTCTCTGATGTTTTCTCCACTCTGCTAGCCCTGTTTATCAAACTGGACAAGCTCACATTCATGAAGTTAATGAGGCAGTAGGGGGTGAACTCTGCTTTCATTGCAAAAAATTAAATATGATGCACTGTCCATTGTGTCTTTAAAAAACTTTTGATGTGGTTAGATAAAATGATGTGAGCTTCAGTATACCTCTTTGTAGCTACTCTGAGGATATTGTAGCCATTACATTAAATGCAAACATTTCTGCAGCCTCTCTCTCAGCATTTAAGTACCTTTGGCTGCTCCCTTGTATTCTCCACCAAAGGGTCGCCACACTGCATTGGTAATTTGACAGAGGTTTTACACTGGATTTCCTTCCTGATGCAACCCTCCATGACGAGAGGGGCTTGAGTCCCCACCTGCAATTGAACCAGGGACCTTCCGCTTGTGAGGGGAATGAGTAAACCAGTACACTCAGCATCTGAGTATAAGCAGTTATTTCAAAAGCCCACTTAAAATGAAATCATCAGCCTCAATTCAGCATAAAACTCATAATACTTACTTAGTGTGGAGAAAATGCCTCTGGATTGTTAATACATGATTAACAAAAAAGTGGTAAAGCTCAAGCTGGATACAGCTTTGCAGAGTCAACAGTGGAGGGAAAAGGTGTGAGGAGCAATATGTAAATGCTTTGCAATGCTTTTTCTACTAAGATGACTATTTTTTTCTCTTCAAAACTATTATCTACTCTGTTGGAAGCGTTTTAAACCGTGAAAAGGACTACACAAATTGGATCAGCCGTGAACAAGAACTGCCTCTTTGATGAAGAGCTTCAAACACACGAATATCCTTTAACTTTTCCTTATTGCTGCGCTTTTGTCATAATGAAAATGCCAGAATATTACTGTTTCAGCCGCAGCAGCCTGAGGATAAAAGCTGGCCCTAGTATTATACGTTACAAACGCCACAGACAGTCGTCAGCTCTCATTCAGATATAGTGCATTTCGATTTTATTTTTACACAAGAAAAAAAGCCACTAACACTTTTTTTTGCGTCCTCGTGGTTGCCACTTTGGAGATTTCTACTGCAGATGATTTACGCACGCTGGGCGCATCGCGCTCAAGCGGCGGTAACCGCAGCAGCACGTTCGAAAACGTCTCTTTTATCTGTTTAATGACTGCTTTGTTACCCCCATCGGGGGGTACAAAAGAGAGAAATGAATTCACGCTTGTCGTTTGAAGTTTGCAGCACGCCTTACCTTGAGTTGTCGCGGCTCGGGAGAAGTGCGGGTGCGTGTGTTTGTAGCCCCCCCTGTCCAGAATAGAAAGTATGGTCCTACTTGTTACTTGGGAGCAGAAGACTGGTTGAATAAAGCTTAAATTTTTTTTCTTTTTTCTTTTTTTTTTTTTTGGAATAACAGCGTCAGAGAGGTGAACTGCAGCTCCTTCTCTGGCACGACTGTCTGAGAATTAGTTTGCTTGCTTCTGACTGCCGCCCTCCCTCCCACTCACTCACTCACTCACTCACTCACTGTCTCCCACCCATGAGAAATAAATAATCTTTCATCTCTCGCTCTCTCTCTCTCTCTCTCTCTCTCTCTCTCTCCCAGAGCATAGCAGGTGGGCATCTTTGAATAATGTGAGATCATTTTTTAAAGGCTGCTGGAGGCCCAACTATGTGTCCTCCACTACTCTCCAAACTGCATGTTTTCATGGTTAAACAAAACTGTGCTGATCGCAAGATTCTCTCCGGCTGTCCGGTGTGTGCAGGCAGCGGATTGGGAGTGGTCGGGATTAAACCGTGGGATTATATTTTAACATTTCATTTCATCTCTCACACACAGTGGAAGTATGCTGGACAATGACATCAGCCTTTGGCAGACTCAGGCAAACAGACAGATTCATGTGGGTAGGGATGCAGAGAAGGACAAGGGAAAGGAAAAAACTGAACAATGCATAAGAAAACTAGGGAAAGAAAGCCTTTCGCTTCTTAGACTGAAGCTTTATGGAAAATCAATCAAACTAACGGGGCATGCAGGGTAGGAAGGGTCACCAGGTTGAGACATCCCTGGGGGTGAGTGTAGTGTGGCTAGTGTGTGTGCGTGTGTGTGTGTGTGTGTCTTTCTGGGTAGTGGATGCATACACACAGCCAAGTTTGTGTATGTGTGCCTGCATACTGACAGATGGCTACTGTAATGACGCAGGAACTAAATACTGGGTTTCTATGCGTCTGTGAGGTCACATGCTTGTTAGTATATGTGTGTGTGTGTGTGTGTGTGTGTGTGTGAGAGAGAGAGAGAGAGGCAGAGGGGAAGAGGGAAAAAGGTGTGTGTGTGTGAAGGAGAAAGAGTTAGCAAGTTCAGTTTGATGCAGAGGCAACAGATATCTCTTTTTTGTTCCAGCAGCCTTCACACACACACACACACACACACACACACACACACACACACACATGTAATGTGTTTTTTTTGTCCAAGTGCTCGCAGTCTTTTTCCACAGACATTCACAAGAGACCTTGAGTCTACTGCAGCTTCCATTTGCTGAAAATACAGACATACAAAGGAGTGTATAGGTGTGTTTGCGTAACACGCACTGTGTGTGTGTGTGTGTGGGGGGGGGGGGTGTCAAAACTCAAGGATTATCAGAAATGTAAGCATTCATAAAGTCGCATCAGTGAAGATCATGCCAAGAGCTATACAAACTACTAAGCATAGTGCTGCAAATTTTGTGGTTTGTGGTTCCTTCACTGTCTGAATGACTGGGCAGCTTGCATCATTAAATGAGCTATGAAATCTGCATCAGATCAAACCTTCTTGAAGCTAGTGCATGGACATCTGCCTCAAAGTAGAACTTGAACTGGATCTTTCAACAGGATAATGATCCTACGGAGACTAGCAAATCTATCAAGAAACTGGTCAAAAATGAAGAAATGGGGGTAACAGAATGACCACCCCCCCAAATGATCTATCTGAATCTCATGCTGTAGGGGAATTTAAAAAAAATCAGCAAGGTGTTGCTAAGGTCTGATGTTTTCTCAAAATGTCTACACAAAGTTATCAGTGCTAAAGTGGGCACTGGTTTAGGTTGGCAAGAGTGTTCTTACTTTTCCCACAGAATAATATTACATCTTGTCATTTTGTTGAATAAATGAGTGACCCTGTGGTGATGCTCAAGTATACCACCTTTGGTGTCTGCTTCACAGACCATCAAAGTTGTTTGTCCAAATATATCAATAAGCCAGACTTTTTCCATGGGTTTAAATGTGTGCAAAATCATCAAACAGGCAGATCTGGTCAGCATGATACTTCTGGCAATAGCCAGTCTTATGGACATGATATGGTCAAGTGGAGGACTTGTAAATGGTTTGCACAGAGGTGTGATATGGCCAACATGCTTCATTATGAATCATCATTGTGAGTCATAGTATTTGTAATGATAAGCACTGACCTTCACCTCGATAAGTGCATCAACATTCAGCCAGAAAACGCACTCACTTTACAGACCTGCTGCTGCTGGGCAGAAGTCTGTTTGAAAACAGGGAAGAACTCAACCTGTGCAAAAGAAAAAGAAGAAGGAGAGGAAAAAGAAAACACAGTAGTTAGATTAAAAGTAAATTGTTTTGAGGACTCACAGTAAACATTCCTTTGCCAAGGCTTCAAGGCCAGCAGCCATCTATCTTGAAGAAGAGCTCAGTGCTCTGGCTCTTCTTCGCTCACTTTGTCACATTCTGCTTTCCCTTTCTTTCTTCACTCATAATGTTTTATGTTCATTCCATTTGTTTTTGAATGTGAATGTTTGCACATGTGAGTTTTGATGCCTAACAGCTATTACAACATTCACCAGCTTGCGTGGAAGATTGAAAAATTAGTATTTTAGTAAATTTTAGTCTGACCTGAGCACACTTCCATATGCTTGCGCGCACCTGATCATCTTTATGATCCTGGCAACCTCTCTGTTGTCTTACCTCTCTGATTTGAATGCTTCTAATTGTTGTTCACACACAGAGAGTAATGGTTTGGAACATAGATTTACATGCAAATATTCTCCTTGCAGGCTTAATTTAGAACTAAATCCCTAACAGCCTACAATCTAGCCTTTCAAATTTGGCATCAAGTAATAAAATGCTATTAGGGCTGTGACCAGCTATTGCTTGTGCTCTTTTACCATGTTGTTGCTCAAACATGTGTGAGAGTACGCATGCACACACACACACACACACACACACACACACACACACACACACACACACACACACACACACACACACACACACACACACACACACACACACACACACACACACAAATATCCT
>VUQH01003778.1:0-12583 GCA_015106775.1 Etroplus canarensis | reverse complement strand
TTTACAAAAGGACACAAGGATGTATTGCTTTCAAATATTGACTTACGGCTTAATTCATTTAATACTACCCTTGCTGAGTCTCCCCTCCTTGTGTTTTCCTGGAGCTTGGTATGGGAGTGAGACGTAACAAGTGGACAGTTCCCTGACATTGGACTACTTTTGCTTCTTTTGTTTGGGAGGATTATTAGAAATACAACGGTGATCAGCTCTGAGCCCCTTCTTTGCAGTGCAGTGGACAGGTTATCAGGCAAGAGCCTCTGCCAACTGTAACTGTGATGTTTGCAGACAAAACTGTGATCTGTAGTGAGAGTAGGAAGCAGGTGGAAGAGAGCCTGGAGAGGTGGAGGTATGCACTGGAGAGTTGAGGAATGAAAGTTTATAGAAGCAAGGCCATTGACTTGTGTGAATAAGACTGAAACAGGTGGAATAGTGAAGATGCAAGGAGCAGAGGTAGTGAAGGTGGATGAGTTTAAATACCTGTGGTCAACCATCCAAAGCAATAAACTGTGCAAAAGAAAGGTTAAGAAGAGAGCGCAAGTAGGGTGGAGTGGGTGGAGATTAGTTTCAGGTGTGCTTTGTGACAGAAGGATAGCAGCAAGAGTGAAAGGGAAGGTTTGCAAGATAGTAGTGAGACCTACTATGATGCATGACTTGGAGTTTAACACTGACAGGAGGTGCAGCTGGAGGTGGCAGAATTGCCCAACTTTTCACTGGATAGGATTAGAAATGAGTATCAGAAGAGCAGCTTAGGTTGAGCAGTTTGGAGACAAAGACTGAGAAGCAAAGTTGAGATGGTTTGAGATACTGGATATACTGGGAAAAAGGATGTTGAAGATGGAGCTGCCAGGCAGGAGGAAAATAGGAAGACTGTAGTCGCACAGATGCAGTGAAGGTGGACATGAAGAGAATACAAGGGATAGGGCAAGATGGAGGCAGATGATCTACTGAGGCGACCCCTATAACAAGCAGCTGAAAGAAGATAAAGAAGAAGCAGAAAAAGACATAGCTTTTGTGTCAGCAAAATGAAGCCTTAAACTGTTAATGCCTTAAACCTGCATTCTTTGTAACAGCTAAGAGCGGGCAACCCTTACGGTTGCAAAAAATTTTTGGGAAAACACCCCTCCTATTTAATTCATCTGTGACCTCAGTAAACACATTCCTAAAGAGTTTATGATCCCAGCCTTGCACTACATGATTTAGTCATGTAAATTATGTTTTGTAAAAATGTGCAATGTTCCTTGGATTCCTAGTGAGCGCCGTCACCTGTTATATGTGGTCATATCTCAATATGTATATAACTAGCAAACTTTACCTAGAAATGTCATTATTTCCGAGTCAAAGAAAAGTTTTTTTTATTAATAACTACTTATACAATATGCAGTTTTCTGCTTAAGTCATACTTAAGATCAAAACTGATCATGATCTGTTTTATAAAAACACTATTGGATTTTGGACACCAAGTGTCTGTTGTAGTCATTCTGTTTCCTCTCTGCATATGTTTTTCCGTCAGTCATTTTTTTATTTCATTTTAAATGGCATAATACACTTCATTTAATTTTTCAATTATCAAGTTAGGATTAGCTATCATTATCATGCTTTGATTGTCATTGTGTAGACTGAGGTTGTTTGGAAGTCTCCGCTGTTCATTAGCTTAGTGTTATTTAGTCTCATTAGCAAACGTGTCACCAGATTGGTATGATGGAATAAATAATGTGCCCTCTGTCCTACCTGTCAGTCATTATAAACTCTGCACAAGCTCTGGCATAGTTATTTTATGGTATTTTTAGTCCATATAGTCATTTTCCTCATACAATGTTAAATGTCTGTGTTTTGTTCTTGTTTTCTGAGTGGTCGCATCCCCAATGAATTGTTTATAATTTAGCATTTGCAAGTGATCCAGCTGTAGCTTAAGCAGTACTGGCTGAGAAGATAGAATGGAGAAAATGCATTGTAAAAGAGGCAAGAGAGGGCAGCTGGACTGTATTTCACTCCATTTACTTGGCTGTCAGCTAGGGGCTCATTATATCATATTTAGTTTACGTGCAGCAGAGCTCCACAACAGCTTTCCACATCTCAGGCTTCAGCTGCTACTGTTATTGCTCCAAATTTCATTTACTTAGAGAAGTTTTCTGACCAGCTGAATTGTCAAACTTTAGGAAAACAACAGTTGCTTCATTTCCTAGCTGTAAATATTGATTTCAATCAACATTTATGTAGAAAAGGAAAATAAGTATTAAAACTAAAATGAAGTTACAAATAGATATCCACACAATGTGTAACATTGTACACAGAAGGCTGTATATGTATATTGCATTCCATGAGGGGAGACTAGGATTGTAAATATTGTTTTGAAAACCAGGATTGGTTGGAAGAGAGAAAATTGCCAATGAAGTTCTTTTACTGTTTGGAATGTGGTTGAAAGGCTAAAACCTTTGTATTAACTCAATGGCCTTTTTTCTGTGTTATGATAGTGTTGGTAAACCATTTAATTAGCAAGCGTGAAATTTGTCAAAGTACTGATTTTGAATTATGAAATGCAATCCATTCATTAGCTTTGTATATACACTGCTCAAATAAATAAATAAAGAAAGAAAGAAAGTAACACTTTGAAAACACATCAGATCTCAACGTGAAAAAAATAATCATGCTGGATATCTATGCTGATATAGACTGGGTAATTGTGTTTGGAATGAAAGGATGCCACATCGTTTGATGGAAATCAAAATTATCAACCTACAACGGTCTGAATTCAAAGAGACCGTGAAAATCAAAGTGGAAAAATGATGTGGCAGGCTAGTCCATTTTGCTGAAATTTCATTGGAGCAACTCAAAATGGTACTCAGTAGTTTGTATGGGCCCCTATTGCCTGTTTGCATGCCTGACAACGTTGGGACATGCTCCTAATGAGATGACGGATGATGTCCTGGGGGATCTCCTTCCAGATCTGGACCAGGGCATCACTGAGCTCCTGGACAGTCTGAGGTGCAACCTGGTGGCGTCAAATGGACACAAACATCTATTCAATTTAGGTCAGGCGAACGTGGGGGCCAGTCTGCCTGCATACTCTCTCATCACATGAGGCCAAGCATTGTCGACAGGGTCTCAGTTGCTCAACAGTCCTGTTTTCAGTTGGTGAAAGGTCAGGACGGCAGGCAGGCCAGTCCAGCACCTGGAATCTTGTTGCTGATAACATGCCAGGTGCTGCTTCTTTTCTTTAGTGCAGAGTATGTGGCATGCATGATCTTCCAAAAGAAAAAAAAAAAGAATTTCAGGTTTCAGTTCATTTGACCAAACCAGAGTTTTCCACTTTGTTCTCAGTCCATTTTAAATGAGCTTTGCCCCAGAGAAGACAGTAGCATTTTTGGATCATGTTCATATATTCTCCTTTTTTGCATGCTAGAGCTTTAACCGGCGTGTGTGGAGATTTGTAGACCTGCACCGTAAACTTTCTGGAAGTGCTTTACACACACACACACACACAGTGAATATAGAAAGTAAAACATCCCTGTTAAAATACCAGGTTCTTTCTGATGTAAAAAATGAGACCATAATAAAAAAATTCAAAACTTTTTCCACCTTTAATTTGATCTATAACTTGTAAAAATGTGCAATAAGCTAATTACATAAGTGTGAACACCCTAAATTTAATACTCTGTTGAAGCTTTAATTGCAGCATTCAGTCTTATTGCATAAGAGTATGCATAGAAGAGTCAGAATGGCGCATCTTGACTTGGGAATATTCACACACTCTTCTGGTGAAGTCATTCTTTTAATTTGGATGTACAGTATGCTTAGGGTTATTGTTGTGCTAAAAGGTAAAATTCTTTCTTGTTTTGAGAAAATAAGAATGTTTTGGGCCAAAATTGACTGGTCATTCCAATTTTTCATAAATCTCTCCACCCTGACTAAAGCCCCAGTTCCCACAGAAGAAAGATAACCCCAAAACATGATGCTGCCACCACCGTGTTTCACCATGATAATGCAGTTCTTCTGGTAATGCAATGTTATTTTTGTGCCAAACTCCTCTTGGAATGGTGGCCAAAAAGTTCAAGCTTGGTTTAAGCTGACTATAACACATTTCCCCACATGCTTTTGAGAGACCTGATGTGTTTTTCTGTGTTTTTATTCTTTTGTTTTTTTGCCAGGCGTGTGTGTTTTCTTTGTAAGAAAATGCTTCCATATTGCAAATCTACGCCATAGTCAAGATATTTAGAAAATAAAGGAGAATGTTGTCACATGTACTACACAGCCAGTACTTGCCAGAAATTCCTGCAGCTCCTTCAGTGATGCTGCAGTCATATTGGCAGCCTTTCTGACCAGTTTTCATTTTGTCTTTTCATCAATTTTGGAAGGACATCCAGTTCTCAGTAATGTCACTGTGGTTCCATATTTTCTCCACTTCTTGATGACTGTCTTTACTGTGTTCATTGGTATATGCAATGCCATCAAAAAATCTGTACCCTTCTGATACCTTTGAACAATAAGATCCCTTTTAATACTTCAAGGGTTCAAAGGTGCTTCAACATAGTATTAGGACATTGAAAAAGTTTTAAAATAATGATTTATCATTCTCCCAAATTTTTGTTTCTGAAAAACCTGGCATTTCTATATCCACTATGTGTGTACTTCATACAGTGCCTATGAAAAATATTCACCCTGCTTGAATGCTTGATCCTGTTATTGCTTTAGTAAATGAAATCAAGGTCAACATAATTCAGCTTTCTTGACAAGAATTTGCAAAAAATCCTCTTTCACGTCAAAGTTAAAACAGAGTTTTAGAAACAAATGTCAGTTAATTAAAAATATATAGGATTAAACAAATGTTTTCATAAATATTAACCACCCCCTTTACTAAAGCGACTGACCTAATTCAACAAAATTAGGTGAATATTAAAGCAAACAGTTATAAACACACACACACACAGAATATTTAAGTGGCTGTTTTTCATGTTGTATGCTGCAGAAAGTGTGCATTTGTCCATTTGTCTCTTCTTTTTCAACTCCTTTTTTGGCATTTGAATAATGGCCACAATGTTTACTAGGTGTCCACCCTTGACAGGAGGGCATTCCAATCATGGTGCATTAGGATGGCAGTTTGCCAGATAGGCAACCAGGCAAGTAAGCCGGCAGGTAAAGTCCAGTGAAATAAATGAGCTGACAAAAAGGTGGTGCGGTACTAATGATGCTTTATAAGATCATGTTGTACAAACCAGTTTAATGAGATAGAGAAATATAACAAATGTGTGTTTCAACAGGGACAGAATAGTGCTGTGTGGAACAGAGCCACAGTACATACTAGATATCGCATTAAAACGCATTCACAGCAGTGAAAGACATATAAACCTATTTTACACCTTTCTACTTATCATATGACTTTCATCAAAAGCTGTCAAAAAACCATATCTTTTCAAAAATCTTCACTTGAAAATATGGTTATTTTATATGAAAACAATAATAGTCTAAAAAAAAAGTCAGATTTTGAGTGTGTGGCATGAAGTTATTTCCTTTAAAGAAAATCAGATCTTTGCAATCATCTCTTTGAAATGACAGGTTTAACAAAAGACACGGTGGGAAGCAGACAAGCCAACATTCTCTCGCTGAGGAGGGGTGTAGTGGTAACAGTAGGCTGGCAAACAGCGTCAACAAGCAGAGAACAATGAACAGTCCAGGCAAACAGATCACCTGTTTCACTAATGTTCTTGAACCACTTTCAAAACTGTTGACTATAGTACTTCATGGAGATAACTGAAGTTGAATAGGAAAGAATTTAAATGCAAAAGAGGAAACACTTTAGTTAGGAAAAGTGGGGATAGAAAAAAAGCGGAGTTTTACAAAGAATTATAACTACAACAAAGAAGCACGTGATGACTCACTTTTCTCTTGAATATCTGTTTCATTAATGGTCGTATTCAGTGAAAATGTGTTATTTTTTTTTGGCTAAGCAAACATTATTTAGGTATTTGGTAAATGTCTGCTCTTGCACTCCCACCTTACCAATATTTGTCCTCTAAGTCACTCATTATCTTTTATATCTACTTACATGATAACTGAATAATAGAAAGCATTTGAAAAAAATGATCAACCAGATTTAAAGTTGATGCATTGTCAGACTCATTGAAACCTTTTTATCCTGTGATTAAACTAATGCCACGTACACAGTGCAAGTGACGTTTCCTTCTCACAGCAAATATTTGATTTACATAGTTACAGCCACCATGCATAATACTGGAACTGTGAAACTACGGCAGTAAATGGAATTCAACCAACTTTAATTTTATTATCGCAGCTGTTCTTTTTCCACCTGTGTAATGTATTCTGTGTTATTGTTGTGATAGTTTTAGAACTGTAAAAAGAAAAAAAAGACATTTTCAATTTTTACAAAATATCATTATCAAAGCTAAACAAAGCAAAGTTATTGCAAGTACATGCTGTAACATTTTTGAAATGAACAGAGACTTGGATGCATAGATAACTTTAAGTAATATCCCAAGGCAGGGTCTTTAGTGACAATCCAAAAGGTCATATGCAGAAGATAAGTTCTGCACAGAAAAGCTGCTCCAGTCACAGATCAAGCAAGTCCAAAAATAAATTTTAAAAAATGCACAGAAGCAGGAAAATACTAAGTAAATGTGAGAATGCTACAGTATGTATACATGAGGGGAACAAAGGTGGCAATCTGATGGGAACTACATATATTGGTTTGGCAAAATCCCACACCAAGGTGAGGATGAGGCAGAAGGGTAGCGTGATAGAACGGTAACCTGTAGCGTATAAGTATTTCCTTTAAAATGAAACAGGAAAGAACACACCGGACTGATAAGCTATGCCTTTTCAGTTAATTTCTGTCTTAATATTCTCACAGATTAATCGTGTGACCCGCAGAGGTGCTGTGACCTCGATGTAGAGAACTGCTGCAATTGGTATTAGTATTACAACTTCAGTCCTGTTACCATTATGTTGGAATTTTGGACTTAAGAAAGAGCTGAAGAGCCACATTAAATACAGCATACATGAACAAAATGTATTAAGCATGCTGCAGATTTGCATAACGGGCATGAAAAACTGTTTTGTTTTGGGTTTTTTTTTTCAAATTAATAAGATGTTAACTAAGAATGTAAATCAATTACTTGATTTCAGTAAAGTGTTGGTGCTATGGAAGTATTTCTTTAAAGCATTAAGCATTCATCGCAGCATGAATAAGGGCTTCACATTTAGTTTTAAAATTTAAAAACAGCCACAATGCTCTCATTCAGACTCCATAAACTAAGACATCATCTTATAGTGGCTGTTTTTATCTTGTGATTTTCTCTAGAACAATTTCATGTACACGTATGTGTGCTTCTACGTCTTCACTGCATTCTGCTTTTGAATATGTACCTGTGATTCATTGCACTGTCGAATTGACATTGGATAAGATGATTTATCTTTGAACTCCCTTGATCCCATTCACACCTGAGAATAGAAAGGGTCAGCTCTTGGTCTTTTTTACTCACTTGATTCTGATGAATGTAAATCCAATTTCTGGTTTTAAAATCTCCATTGGACAGTTTAAATAACTAAAAATAAAAATTCCAGTCACTCACATTCATGCAAATATAGTGTAATCCACAGACAATGTGTACTCTCATAACACACAGTAGACACACTAGAATCACATTTACCCTTTTCTTCTATCTTGTCTGTGTTCTCTTGCTTCATCTTGGCTTTTGACACTATGTCAGTTCCCCAGTGGCAACCACAGATCTGCCGGCCCCCACTGATTTCCCTTGGTGTTTGAGAAAGATATAGGAGTTAGCTGTAGGCAACAGCACAGTGTCCCACAAGTCTGTGTGATGAAATCAATCCATAACATGTGTTTCTGGTTTTGCTTTTCTTTTTTTTTTTTAATTTTAATTTTTTTGCATTTTCTTGGTATCAATCACTGCTTCTTCTTATGTGTGAATTGGATCAAAGCCCTGCTGTTCCTTTTTCCCCTCTTTTTTTGGACTGAGCAACTCATTATTCAGTGACTTGATAGAAATGCAATACCCAGTGTTCACACTAACTCTGCAATCTCCATCTTAATTATATGACTTTTTTCTTCATGCAGCCTGAGCTGGTGTCATCCAGCGGCACAGCAGATGGGTGCAAGTGATAGCGGTAATGGCAGTCCTGTGCATTCTCATCCATATAGCCATCTAATACAGTTAGGATTGATTGAGCTTGGCTTCTGGTAGAGGGTAAAGCTGATAAGAGGGGCCAGTGACTCTTAACTGACACCACACGCATGGTATCATTGTATGATTTAACACAACAGACATCAGTGTTGGAGCTGTACCCAGTCCCATTGACCTATTACAGAATGCTAGATGTTCATCACAAGCTGATTTACTCTGATGGGTGTGTTGTATCCTGGACAGATGAATGTGTACTGGTTACATGATACTCATTTGTGAAAGGAATTATTGTATCTGATGAAGACAGTAATCACTGAGAAGGTCAGCTTGCCTCTGATATCACATAAAACATGTAATATGATTGTGTTGCATTCAAGAGGCCTTCGTTTTCCAGCAGAATGAGAACATAATTCACTGAGATCTGTTCAAGATAACCAATTTAGTCATCGTTTATAACACTCTAATTTGCTGCGGGTTGGTGTGGCTGTGTGCAAAACTCTGTGTGTGCTCATGTTTGTGATAATGTGTGTTTGCGTGCACGCTCATTCTTAACAGTGATGCTTTCGGGGTGTGAAGTGGAACAGAGCATAGGTAATGAAGGAGATGGGACTGTGTAATTATTCTGCAGAGGAAGGATTACCAGTTTACTTAACCATTAACAGGTTCACCTTGAAGTGCAAATGCCAAAAGGATAAAATCCACACCCCTCTGCCCCTCATTACCTTCAACTGGACTAAAGACGTTTGCTACTAAGCCACTATTACTTAATGTAGACTTTGCATATTTTCCATTAGCTCTATTGTGTCTTATTTGAGTAGTTTGGCTAATGCACTGTGGCAAAGTACTGTCGGGTATTAAGGAGAAGCATGAAACGAGATCGATGCTTGTGAGCCATGCAACGCAATGCTGTTATTTAGTACTTATGGGAATGTTTTATTAAATATGTGGGTCAAATAAGAATCAGCAGGGCTTTCTTGCCAGGAAACATGTAAAACTTAAGTGAGTTTGTCAGTATCAAAAAAGTAAGGTACCTCCTTCATTTGTTTTTTGTTTTATTTGTTCTATTGTTAAACTGCTTCAAAAAAGAAACCAGAATCACAGTCACATCACACTGATTGAGTTAATAATAGCACATCATTGCTAAAAATGACAATTCCAATATTTAAATGAATGCTTTCAAATGCTAAATACATAAATAAATAAACGATACAGAATATACTGGAGTTTTTAAAAATAAAATAAAACAAAAAGGAGTTGTTGAGGTGGTGATATTTTCATCCGACATGTCTGACTGCATACTAATGACAACAACAACATAGAGCACTGGATTGAGATAGAGTTAATAGACACTTCTGCCCTCACTGGAGAAATGGAAAACACCATTCAGAGGAGACACAACCTAACATGGTCTATATTTGATTGGGTTTGTGTGTGTGTGTGTGTGTGTGTGTGTGTGCATGGATGCATAAATCTGCGCACTGACTTGTGTACATTTCTGGATATGTGGATGGAATGTGTGTCCCTGAGAATTGGTGCGAGTGCACCTCATCACTGAAAGGAGACAGAGATTGAGGGCTGTGGGTGTGTCAAGGATTGCCTCCTATTTTAGCTCAGCTGTGGAGGGCAGGATTTCCATTTTTCTTCCCATTACCAAATAAAGTGCACCCTGCTGTTAGAGCTGACATGAGGGAGAAAACACATTAATAGCAAAGGCTAACTTTTTAAGCAGCTGTCAGGGCAGCAGTAGATTGAAATGTTGCCTTCAAGCAGCTGCTTCCATGATTGCTCTAATTTTAGGACTCCTAACAATACAAAATACATATTACATTCAATGTATAAATCATATCACGTAGCTAATCTTATGTTAGTTGCATGGCTTATCAGGGAGGTTTAAAAGATTTCATCATAGCTTAACTCTTCCATATGTTTACTTGAGATTCAGTCCAGAATATTTCACCCTCCATGTTTTGTTAATATAGTGAAAAATACACCCATTCACATAAAAATTAAACCAAATGTGTTATTTTATTAGCCCATTCCCTCGACAGTGAAAAGCAACTCTTACTGTGCCTTCCAAAATTATATATTATTCCTGTAAAATGTGTTTCTTATGACACCAACATTATGCTCCCTTTCTCACTCACTTTACATGAAGCATATTTTGAGTTCATACTCAACAATGTTCTTTAATGTCTTCTCCAGGAACCACAGTGATGACAATGACAGCGTTTGATGCAGACGACCCCGCCACAGATAATGCTGCGTTGCGCTACAACATCATCAGACAGTCTCCAGACAAACCCTCGCCAAACATGTTCTACATTGATGCAGAAAGAGGAGACATTGTCACAGTCATATCTCCCATGTTACTTGACAGAGAGGTGGGTTAACTTGGCAAACATGTTTCTCTCTGTGTGTGTGGTGTAGCACTCTACCTTGAGTGATGATCCTTTCCCAAGTGGAAAAATATTGTGTGTGTTTTTGCTGGACAGGATGTTGTCACAAGTCTTAGTCTTGTCACTGGAATTTCTGAAATGAAACTCCTACATCCATTCTTTCTCAACATGTCACCGGTGCTGCCAGCGAGCAAAGTGAAGAAACTGTGTACAGTGAGTGCGTGTGTGTGTTTGTGTGTTCCTGCGAATCTGTGTGTCGTGTAAGCTACTTAGGTGTTTGTGTGGGCCTTTGTGTGAAAAAGCACCAGTGCATTCCAGTGAGCAGGCGCAGTAGCCAGATGAGTGTCTCTCCATTTCCCCGTCAAACCGAGACAACGGGATGATTGCTTTTCCAGCAGGATGACGAATGCCAGAACATCGATTGGGTTCGCTGGTGGAAGAGGAATATTAGCTGTTGTCAGACACTTAGTGAATAGTTTAATTGAGGTGATACACACTCAGCCACCGACTCTGGTGGTGTCCAACAAGCTTAAAGCTAAAAACCTCCCATCCGGAACTGTTGGAACCATGGCGACTAACTGCCCTGATGAGCCAATCCGTGAGCTACAGTAAACTGTTTAATAGAGGCCTAATTGATTAAAAGTAGGATGAAATGAGATGTAATCAATGCAGAGCACACTGTTGGCTGCTTTTGTGAGGTGATTGAAATTATTCAAGAGATGTACGGGTGCTGTTTTTTGTCTGTAACAGGAGGATGAAAGTGAGACTATTGAAGCATATCACTTCGAGGATATTTCAAAAGATAATGCTTCAGTATAGTTTAAAAAAAAAAAAACAATAACAGTACTCCACTGTCAGCAGCCAAGATTTATTACACCACTAACAGGCTGGTGTTCGAATATGCAGTTGAATGCTTTTGAAGAAGACGCATAGCCAGAATTTTTACCCTGTTCGTGGCCTCCATACTGTACATTTCTTTATTTCACTTAATTTTCTTCTAGTTAGAAACTCCTGAAATTATCAGTAAGTCCTTCAAAATCACCAATAACTAAGATCTAAGTTGCTGTAAAGCAGAATCACATTGGAGGTATGATAGATCATTGTAGTTACAAGGTTGAACACATACAGTATGTGGTTGCTATACAGCATGTGCCCAAGTATATATTTTTTTTAACTTTTTGTTTCTTTTCATTGAAAGCTCTCTGAAGAGAACATACACTGCATACATAGTCATGTCATGAGTTGCACTTGGTTTGATTAACAATTGTTGGACAATTTTTGGAGCCATTTTCAAATTTGGTGAAACCTGTGAAAACATACAGTTAGGGATACAAGTTTTGGGAAGATTACTTTTTTTAGCCTCTAAACAACACCAAAGTAGATTTTAAATCAAGCAGCCAAAATGTGATGGAGGTACTGAGTTTCAGTTTCACTTTAAATTGTTCTACAAAAGTAATGCATTAACTGTTGAATAATTCCAGCCATTTTTATACATAGTTCCCCCATTTCCAGAAGCTCAAAAGTAAAGGGAAAATTGGTTGCCAAGCAGTTTCAAGATCAGGTAAGGGCTGTTCCCTTGTTATTTCATGACAAAATAGGCATATTAAAGATCTTGAGTTGATTCCAAGTGTTGAGCTTCCATTTGGTGGCTACTCAGTAAAATTCACAACCTAAGGGCCAAATAGATGTTGATGCTAGTAAAAGAGGCCATTACTAGGCTGAAAATCAAAATAAACCTATAAGAGAGCAAAAACTTTAGCAGCGACAAGATTAACAATGTGGTCAAAAGAAGGAACGCACTGACAAGCTCAGCATCACCATAAGGCCAGGAAGACTGTAAGACAACCAAAGAATTTTTCACTTGAGAGCCTGCCCAGTTCTTTGGAAATAATACTACTAATACTAATACTAATAATAATAATTATCATCATCATCATCTTTGGACAGACAAAACCAAGACGAACTTGTGCCAGAATGATGGGAAGAGAAAAGTGTGGAGATGGGGGGGGGGGGGGGGGGGGGGCCAGGTAA
>VUQH01003774.1:0-10491 GCA_015106775.1 Etroplus canarensis | reverse complement strand
ACACACACACATCATGAGTAGTTTGTTTGAAGAAGTTCTCCGTCTTTTTGTTCAAGTTTTAATCAAAGCTTGTGAATCATTGGAGTGACTATGAAAAGAAGTATTGCACAGTTTCATTGGAAGTTACTCATCATCTTCTTGTTAAGTAAGGGCTTAATAATGGTGACAAGATGTGGATTAGCTTGTTTTTCAGTGCACACATACTACAGGTTTAACTGTAAATGTTAACCATCTGATTCACAGAATTAGTCAGTGTAGTGGTGTGTATTACTGTGGTTTGAGATTTTCATGTTTCTGAGTGTTTGAGATTATTAGAATTTACTGGGTGAGACTTGTTTGTCCATACACTGAAGAAATGGAACCAGTTTTTGCACATAGCAGCATATTATACTATCAGTGGCAATTATACATACAGTGGTAAAGGTAATGGTAGTGATATAGTATGTAGACATGGAGAGGTGCATTATCAGTTTGTTATGTGTGGATACAAAATGACAAAGCATAAGTGATTACCTGGAAGTGCAGTTCTGGCAATTTGTCACTAAATGTTTCAAGTTTTTTTTCTTTTGGATTGTTCTGGATAAATTCTTTTCAAATATTAAAGCCTTATATAATGAATGAATAAATCCGAATTGAAAAGAGAAAAAAATACTATGCACACTATTTGATAACCTGTAGTAGTGCTTTTGGAACGATTGTGACACAAAGTGTGGTAATAATACAAGATGTTAGTAACACAATCTGTGTTGTACCATTAGACCACAATTACAGTAGCACATTCTCTCACTGATGCAGGATTATGCTGCCAGATGACGCCAACATTGTGGGAAATGTCCATGGTGGCATCATCCTAAAGATGATAGAAGAAGCCGGAGGCATTATCGGCACACGACACTGCAACACACAGAATGGGGTAAGAGACAAAAGCCAAAGTAATTCTAGACAGTGTTATTGTTATTGGTGAAATCAGAGAGCTTCATTTTTCACTTCCATGTTCATTTTTAGTCAATCAATCAATCTTTCTTTACTGCAGTACTAAATGTTCCTTTCAACATCTGAAGAAACAGTCAAAAATGTTGTCATAGTTTGTAGAGTGTGTGGATATTAAGAACATACTCTCACAGAAAGTGCCTTAAGATGACCAAGAACACAAAACTTAAAGCACACACGTTAGACATGATGCAAAGGAAACAGGAGAGGTAAAAATAATAAACAATAACACAAGGAATCAAATATGAAAAACAAACTCAGTAATCACTAGCTAAGCTAAGTAGACTCCTAAAGTAAACAGAACATCACTCAAAAGAGGAAGCAAAACACAAGGAAATACACAATGAAAACTCTCCCCCATAATACAGAACCAAAAATAAAAAATATCACAAAGGACCAGCTCACTGCAGAATAAAAGGCACACAGGAATGTACTGACACAAAATCTAAACCATAAGCTTCAGAAAAACAGAAACTTAAGCACCTCATATAAACTGAGTGTTCTAAAGCCAAAGCAAGACAAAACCCAGGGACCTTGACAAATAAGATGTTATTAACATTATAGAAATTCTATGTAGTATAAATATAAACTGATGGAAAATGCATCTGAAGGAAAGAAATTATAATTATTATTTGTACTAACCACTTTGATGAAAAATTTTATAAAAATATGAAAAAATTAGCAGAAAACAAAATAAGGCTTTTAAATATTTCACGAAGGAGGACAATATTTGGTTGAGTTTTCTCTCTAACACACAGATAACCTGGCAAAAAAATATATCAATTTATTAGATGAGTGAAGGTTTTCTTAAAGGTATGAAAACTATGACAAAGTTAGTTTTTTTTCAGATCATCCTGTGTAAATACAGTGTGTAACATCTTTTCCTTCCCAGGACTACCTTTTTACTACCTTGGTTTCACTTTTTACATGGTGAACTTTACCCGACTTTTGACTTTATCATGAGTCAATTGCAGTCTTACCTGTTGCAACATTCTTATCACATTCAGATGTTTGTATTTCACTGTTCAGAGAGGGCATTAAGACAAAAGCATTCATGACTGCTGGTATTTGTGTACTGCTTCATAGAGAAATTTAATGTTTTTAATAAAAAGATGAATGTCATGTAAAACAATAAAGAACATTTCACTTCCATTGTTTTAATGGTTATGTTGGTGGATCTGTAAGTTAAATTTCTACAACCTTCACTTACACAGATAAAGACAAATAACACAACAGTCAGTGATATTTTATCCTGCCATCTGTGATTTGTAGATACTGAACCATAGTTTTGAACAGTTACTTCATTAAGTTACACCAGAAAAAACTTTCTTAACCAAAAAACATGCAAATATACAATTAGAATGAATTGCACACTTGTAATCCACAGCATTTTAAAAAAACAGTTATGTGAAATATAGTTATTTCATACCAAGATCGAAGTTTCCTCTGCACATGCTAATCTGTTTACACATCTTAGGAAAGTCACAGTTTTAAATGCACAGGCATCATGATGCTTGTAAACTTGCGTGACTCCCTTCTCCATGGCTAGAAACTGCATGCAGATAAGATATTGAAATGCTGATGAAAAAGCTTACACCTACTCCTGTTTTGTTTACGGGCCTTTGCACTCTCTTTTTAGCTCATCGGGCTGAAAGGCCAATGAGCTATGTAAGCTGAGGCGTCTGTCTGTCCATCCATCCACAATTCAAATGTTACTCCTTCTAGAGTATTGGTCATATTTTAGTGAAACTTACACACAACGCTCACCAAATGGGTCTTCACCCCAACTGTGCTTGAGGTCAAGCTCACATTTGTTATTTTACAGGTACTTTTTTCATTTTCACAAGGATCACTGCTCTAAGAGTATGTGCCCCTCGTCCGTCTACACATAAATGTCGTCACTAGGTTTACTTCCGACATGATAAAGACTTAAACTAGGTTAGGGCTGCTCAAGAACTAGGGCCTTTGTCCTGATATGACTGTTTTGAAGCTGCTTTGACTTCTCACTGAATTTTAATTCTGATTAGTTTGCACAATACAACCAATCAATGACAAGAAATCACTTTCTTTCTGTAGTTCACACATTACAGTACCCTGTGAATTATGATGCCTCTTGAGCTAGATGAACTACAGTGCCACTAACGGTTATGAATTGAAAGCAGGAGGACTTGTGAACATAAAAAAAATATACAAAGTGCTAAGCTATTAAAACCTTGTGCATAGCTTAAGTCCCTGACACTTTCTTTTATTGTATTTGGCTGATTTTGTTATTTCTACAGTCTGTAGTTTCATATCCTGTAGTTGGAGACATCAGTTGGACTTAACAGGGTACGTAATATGGGCCAGTACATAGGTTTAGATTTTTAATTTTATTTATTTCTTTTTACCACACAGCACAAAATGACCAGCAGATAGATAGATAGATAGATAGATAGATCTTTATTGATCCCTCGGGAGGTTCCCTTTGGGAAATTAAAACTCCAGCAGCAGTGTAGCTCCATAAAAACACACACCATAAAAACACACCATTAAATATAAATTATATAAAAAAAACTCCACTATATGAATATATAAAGAATTTAAGCATGAATATAAATTAGCAAGCATTGTGTGGTCTTGTTGTAATATACACTATTTAACAGTATTGTTTGGTATTTTGTAAATCAACACTAGTGACTCTGTTTAAAACCAGATTTTCTCACTTCAAAGGATTTCTGCCAGTACTGCTACTTTGAAGTGTTGTGATTTTATTTGTATTTGAATAAGTTTTAAATTTGCTGTTTATCTTGTATAGGATCGCTGTTTGGCAGCTCTGGTACGGGTGGAGAAGACAGAGTTCCTGTCTCCCGTGTTCATTGGTGAAGTTGTCCATGTCTCTGCTGAGATCACTTACACCTCCAAGCACTCACTGGAGATTCAGGTTGAAGTCATAGCTGAGGATATCCTCACAGGTGAATCATTGTGATATTTACTTACAAAACACACACCTTCCACCTTAAACCTTGACATTCCTTGAACTATTTGATAATGTATTTCAGTGAGTAATAAATAAAAATGTAATCCAACACTGATAATTTAAATTCTGTGTTGTTTACAGAAGTACTGTTCATTGCACGGTAAATTTAACAGTGATAAAGGATTTTTGTTTTCTGGATAACTTTGTTTAAGGCTGCTTACTCATGTGTGCAGCATTGTTCACCTTTAGCCTCATTCTCATCATTTTAGATGTCCTAAAGAATGACAGACATTCAAATTCACAGAAAGATTAATCAAACACACACACACATACAAACAGAGATATGCACACAGCTATACAAATATCTGCCATCTAAGGCATGTGCTACAAAAAACTAGGGCTGCATCTAATGATTTTTTAATTATCATTGGTCAATGCTTTATGTCACCTGTAGCGTAGTGGTTTGTGCATTCGCCTACAACAAGGGACAAGGGCGAAGTACATCCTGGACACCCCAGTCTATTGCAGGGCTAACATAGGGAGACAGGCCATTCACACTAAAAATTACCTCATTGTGAGATTCTGCTATTTGATCACTAGAGGGCAGCACACAATAAGTAACAATGTTCTCAGCAACATGAAAAATGAACCGGTGTTTTCATGATGGACTGCATTATGTGCTGTAACAAGAGAACAGAAAGTAAGAGGCTTGATGATTTCTAGAGTATTTGGCAACTAATAATGTTCCTAATGCTATTTTTTTGTATTAATAAGATTTGTACATATTTAATGTACTTTATTTTCACATGTATGCAGGCTTACCCAAACACACAGACATGCCTCATTTTCAGATTCCCTTAAGTAAAGATCCAGAGAGGACCACATTGGACTGGCCCAGTGCTGTCTCTGAACCTTTAAATGCCACTGGAGATCATCTATCTATCTATCTATCTATCTATCTATCTATCTATCTATCTATATGGGGGGTTGCAGCAAAGAGCAGGTGTAAAAAAGCAAATTTCACTAGTTGTGTGTACATCTGGTGAAGCTAAAGACAGCAAGAAATGGATGGACAGACAGAAAGGGGAAGAAAAGGAAAGAAGCAGACAGGCATATTGATGGGTAAAACGATAGCAAAAAGAATTAAAGAGGAAAAAATTACAGTAGTGAAGAGATAGAAGGAAGAGGAAAAGGAAGTGTGGGAAACAAAAGAAGTATCCCCTAGACAGTCGTTACCCTAGCAACAGGCTTGTACTGGTTGGTTGGCTGGTTGCTGGGCTGAAATCAGGTTGATGGAGGCGGAGGCACAGATATGAGGTGACAGGTGGAGAACAGTATACATACATGCAGGCACCAGAATGGACAGCCCTCTACAGTGAATGGCCTGTTAAGATGGACCCCTGATGAGGGGAAGAAAGAGAGCACAGAGTCAAGGCCCCGTTTGTTTCTGAACTTTACAGGAGTTATGATTCAGTTCAATTCAAACATTACTAATAGAGGAGGCATTTTAAATAAAATGGAATTTAGGGTTCATTGCAGGGTGGCATGGTGGTTAACACCATAGCCTCACAGCAAGGAGGCCCTTTTTGGAATCCACTGGCTGGCTGGGGCCATTCTGTGTGGATGTTCTCCCTGTGACTGCATGGATTCCCTAGGTACTCTGGCTTCCTCCCACAGTCCAAAGACAGGTGTGGAATTCAGTTAATTGGTGATTCAAAAATGGCTATAGGTGTGAATGGTCTGTGTTAGCACTGCGATAGACTGGTGACTGTTTCACGGTGTACCCCACCTCTTGTCTCACTGAAGCTGGGATAGCCCCTCCGTGACCCAGATTGGATAAGTGGAAGAAGATGGATGGATTAATTCTTTTATTTATTCACGTACAGGGTATAAACAGTTTAAAATTAAGTTTATCATATAAAACCTGTATTTTGCTGAGCAATCCCAATTTACATTGCTTTATGCAATACATACACTTTTTGAAGCAATAGTCCTCAGTTACAGAGAATGACATGGAGCATCTACTAATAGTTTCAACAGTTATTATTTTCAGTTCTGTTTGACTTTGAAAAATCTGCATAGTTGTGCTTGTATTAACAAAAAAAACATGAGTTCTGAAGCTGTGAGTGTAGGTTTAGTGCCAGGGCAGCGTGGGTGTAGTTTAAAGCAGCTTTAGCCTGTGTTGAGAGCAGACACAGAGGTGAGTTCCTTTGGGATGCCAGACTTTGCTTCTGAGGTCTCTGGAGGCTGTGTGGGCCAGGCGCAACATCTGTCATTTGTTAACACATAGCCCAAATTGTATGTGCTGTACAAACTCTACTGTCATCTTGGTTCATATTTACCAGCAACATTTCAGTCACAAAAAGTAACAAAAGTACTGGAAATAAAAACTGTCTAATACTAAAATCGAATTGAATACCAGCATATAGTAAAATGAGCAGATCGCTTTATGTCCTCAAATCAGAAATATATAAATTAATTAAAGGAGAACCACAAAAGGAGCTGCCGCTTGATGGCAGAGAGGGTCATATTTACAGGAAGTGGCTCATATGTGTTTGTATACTGTAACTATGGCTGTGCATATGAGTTGACACAGCTGCTAGCTGTAAAAACCCATGGACGTGTGTTTTATGGATCTATTTTTGTCCATACCTCAGTAGAATATGTTTGGCTGTGGGTAAGCATGTTTTAGTTTGAGTGTATGTTGAGGTTTTATAGATTTAAAAAAAGTGAAACTTAATGCATGTTTCTGTTTTGCAAATTTTGTGAATTTGTATTTGGATGATCCATGTGTATTTCATATATGCATGTGGGTTTTCATCAGTGTTTGTCCCTTTAAAAGGTTCCTGCAGGGCCGAGAGGGAAGAGAAGATAACGGGAGCAGACATTATTTGCTTCTGTCATGTTGGCTTAGCATCAGGCCTCACACAATGTGGCCCAGTCAGACACAGATGCCAAGTGGATGTACCTGCACACATTCTCCAACACAATGCACACACTTACCCAACACACTGATGCACACCCATACACAGACATAGTTGTGCAGGAATGACCTGCATGCATACAGAGCCTGATATGCAGACACTTTCAACACTGGAAAAAAAAAATCACACACCTACGCATTCTCACACCTACACTGAATGAACACACTTTCCTTCTTACTGAAAGAAATCTCATACTGAGACAGGACTGGCCTGGTTTTACACATTACTGGCCAGCTCTTTTCTAAAATTAAAGATTGATGGCTTACTTAATCAGAAACACAGAAACAGAAGAATTGATTTTATTGCTTAGCTGTAGACCTGAATATGCACTTTGTGTATTTTGCATGTATTGTGCATAATGGTGTACATCAGAAGGTCTACATTTGTGTACGTTTGTGCAGCCATGCATGTCTTTGTAGTTTCGTGCATATATAAATGTGTATGCTTCTTGTAGGTTGAGTTCTTTGTGCAAGGATCTTTGCATTTATGCATTTATGTGTTAGTATCTGTGTGTGAGCGGAGCAGGAAATCATCCAGGTTCAACAGTCAGTCAGGCAGCATCTCGTCAGGCAGGCCTCAGTCACAGACCCTCAGGGTAAGGCTGCCTGCTGTGAGCACGAGCCGTGATGATTGTCCCTGCTGGGGGGATTGCACATGCGTACTAACATACACATGCGCACTCACATTCAGACCTACACACGCTACAGCACACACAGATTTTCTAGATTTGAAAATACACACTTAAAACGCCACACTATCACACATATACACACATGCTATACTTTAGAGAATGTGCACAGGCACACACATATACGTATATCGTAATTTGAACTCACAATGATTTGCACATACCAATCACACACAAGCTCTGAACATTCATATAAAGTGCTTGTGCCCCGCCAGATGTGGAACTAGCATGCACATACACAAAATTCTCACAGATGCAATACTGCTTGAACTGCATGCACACTCAGGCATACATTTACATAAACACAACATACACAAATTATTTCCCTTCAACACACATGCACAGACGGAGCTGAGAGCAATGCATTGTGGGTTGAGGCTTAAAATACTTTAAGCATGACAGTTCCTGTCATGATCCTGGTACGTCACAGAGCTATGCATACTGAGCGTGCTATGAGAACGTACAGTTAAAATGGTTAGGTTTAGGTGTACAATCAACTCTTCACCTCAAAGACTTTAAAAAACTCATGTTTTCATTGTTACAAAATTGCAGTTAATTGTCATTCATATAATGTATAGCAGGACAATGTGTTTAAATCAAATTTTAATGTAAACACAGAAAACATAGCTAAAAATAGCATAACAATAACCACTTAACAAAATAACCCATTTAGCAATAAAGCACGAGACTACAGAAAAAATCACGAGGGCATATCTTTGAGTTTTTAACGGGATACTACAACAAAATGAAGGTTAGTTAAGTTTAGCAGAATTGTTTATATGGAATCACTCTGGAGTCTGTCAGCTGTGCAGAAGCTTTTTGTCTCACTGCTGGATTTCTCAGATCTTTATTCTGCTTGAGAAGAGAGGTTCTGGCAATAACAATATTTCATAATTCAGTGTGCTGAACACAAACAAAAATACAAAAATGTTTAAAGTGAGTATTGGATAATCATTTTCACTCAGAAAACTCTGTTAAGACCTCTGCTGCTGGCATGATTTAATCTATTCCTATCAGGCTGTAACATTCCCCAGAGCGGGAATGTAGTATAATTAAAAGTAATGGAGCCTTGGCTCAGCACAATGGAAAATCTGTGGTTTTGATCACGGGGATCAAGTACCAAGAACGATCCCCTCTGCACTGTCTCAGAGCCTGGAACAGGCTGTTCAGGAAGGGGAAAAGAAAACAAGGGTCTTTTTCTGCTCCGAGACAGAGTTAAGGCTAGTGAGTAAGAGACCAAGAGAACAAATAAAAGGCACAAATTAAGTGAAATGGCTTGTAGTGAAAAAAGAAGGATGCTGGGGGTAAAAGGCAAAAAAGATGCAGGAGGGCGAGAAATTAAAGACAAGAAGGTTGCCAGACTGGGACAGTTAAACACAAAATGCTAATTTAAATTTTAAGACTGGTATGAAATCCTGATTGATGCCTTAAACTCAGATTAAAGGGAATTGGATGATACATAAGTCGTGCTGGAGGGATGTTACCCCCACATAAGCAGCCATGTGAGCAGTGAGATCAGCACCCCAAAATGCTCTTATTTATAATTAAATGTGACACAGCTTAGTGTTTTGGAATTCTGCTGCTTATCACTTTAGAAAGATGGACTGTGTGTCTAACCTGCTTGACAGCAGCTGTTTTCTTGTTTTTTTGTTAATATCTGCAAAACAAAGCATTTGTTAGATTCTTGGTTTGTAATGAGCTTAAAGTTGAAGGTTTTGAGGTTCACACATCAACAGTCAGAATACTTTAATTGATTCCATTTTGCTTGTCTCTTAACAAGCTGTTGCTGTGTTTACAAGTATGTTTTAAATACTGCCTATGTCAAAGTACTCTCATTTTGCTGACACTCATATCCCTGTAAAATCAGTCAAGTAATAATATTTGGGTTGTTTCATGTGTGATCCTATTTCTCATGTGCAGTTTTGCTTTTGCACATTAAACCAGTCACTGCATTGATTTGTTGTTGCCAGGCATCTATAATCTTGCTCCGACAACACCCCGTATAGAAAAAAAAGTACCTCCAGTGTTAGGTGCTATTTGTCTCAGCTGTCCTAATTTCTTTTTACATTTATGGAGGTCCCTGTTCTAAAGCTGCCACCACCTGAACTTGAAAAATCATCTACAAAGTCAAGCCATCTCAGTTAGCAGTGTGTCACAAAGTGTAGAAACTTGACAGAGCAGCTTTATGGCTATGGTCCATGTTGCCAGAAATCTTCCTATTCTGCAATTCATTAATCCTAATTAAGTACTCAAGCTGTTCCTCATGCTAGTTGAGACCCATCTCTTGTGGCTCTGTAATCACATTTTGAAATCTACCAGTTTCCCAGTAATGACCACTCTTAAATGCAAGCAGTAAGACAATATTAACAAGATAACTCTCAGAAAATGAAGTACCCTATTGTACCTCTAAGGTTAGTACTGCCATTGTACGCTTGACAGGGGATACTTATTTGTGCCCTTGTCGTTTGTACCTACAGAGACCAATCTTAAAGTTTAGGTGACTGTTTTGTACCTTAAAGTGTCAGTATAGACAATAAAAACAGACATTTACAGAAAAGATGCCAAAATGGATATGGGTTGACTTCTTCTTCTTCTTCTTCTTCTTTCGGCTGCTTCCGTTAGGGGTCGCCACAGCGGATCATCTGCCTCCATCTCACCCTATCCCTTGCATCCTCTTCCCTCACACCAACCCTCTGCATGTCCTCCTTCACTACATCCATCAATCTTCTCTGTGGTCTTCCTCTTCTCCTCCTGCCTGGCAGCTCCATCTTCAACATCCTTTGTCCAATATATCCACTATCCCTCCTCTGAACATGTCCAAACCATCTCAGCCTTGCCTCTCTGACTTTGTCTCCAAACTTCTCAACATGAGC
>VUQH01003772.1:0-13151 GCA_015106775.1 Etroplus canarensis | reverse complement strand
GTTGGGGGGGAGGGAACAGAGAAGAGAGAAAGGAGAGCAGAGAGAGGCACACGCTATGGGAGAGAGAAAACAACATTTAATGGCATGCAGCAGTAACAAATAAATGCATGGGGAGTGAAAAGAGGTGGGTGGAGAAGAAATGCCCAGCACATCATAAGAAGCCCACAGCAGTCTAAACCTATTGCAGCATAACTAAGCCCTAACTATAAGCTCTATCAAAAAGGAAAGTTTTAAGTCTAATCTTAAAAGTAGAGAGGGTGTCTGCTGACCAGCTACAGTTTATCTTCTGCATCGTCTTCATTTACAAGCTCCAGTCATAGGTGGTCACAGATGTTAAATCCCAAAATGTAATATTCAAAAACCAGAATGAAAAGATTATTAAAATCATAGCAACTTAATTTCCTTTCAGTGCATGGAATGTTGCAGATCAGCTTCAAATATTACCAGCAAAGGTTGAATAAAAAGTGGTATTAAAGAGATACACAGATACAATAGTGTTTATAAGCCATATTTTCATAAATACTAGGTGTCACATTTAATAAAAAGGGAAGTGGTGTAAGGTTTACTACTGTCTGTGTTCCCGTTACACAAGCAGAGATTGACAGCAACCAGACATTCAGTAGAGGTTTTGCGTAATAACTGGTTTGGAGTTCTAGGGAAAATTCACCAGAAAAATTCCCAACATGTTCCAATTTTCCATGTGTCTTAAAGTAGCATTTTTATCTTCTGGCTAATAAAGTACCTGACTAATAAACAGTTGACAGACTGACTGACTGACTCCTGGAAGACAGCGCAACACTGAACCCAGCTGCAGCTCTGACAAGTCATGACTCTAAGAGGTCTAAACTGATTCTGTCTGTGGTGATTCACTTTCTACTTCCTGAAAAGAAATTAGTATAAATGCTGCAACAGCAAAACTATAAATAATATTTTATGTTTATGATTAAAATGAAGAAACCACAAATGAGCTATGTACCACAAGTCAAAGATCTAAAAATAGGCCAGACATCATTCACTGGTCCTCAAAATGGAACCAGTACGGAAATTCCAGAAGAATTGTTACCATAATTAATCCTCCGGGTATTGTTCAAATAGTAATAAAAATCCTATAGTTTAAAAAAAATCCTTTTGTAGCAAATCAAGATACTTTCAAACCAACAATATGTACAGCCAGGTCAGATACACACTGACCCATTTAGACACACAAGAAGAAGGTTCATCCTGGGTCACAGCACTAGTCTGAAAGGGGCACAGGTGTCCTGAGATCTGAACTCAAGAGGAGCTTGACTGTTAAACAGCTGGCTGGGTGGATGCAGCTGTGATCACATCCAAAGGGAGGCAATGGGAGGACGAGAGGAAGGAAGAGAGGAAGGGAGCAGGGGAGATAAATTCTGTAACAATGCCAAGAGGAAGTTCACTCTGTGCTCGTGTGTGCACAACTCTGTCAGAATGAAATGAGGTGGGGTGGCCATTCTTTGATTCAGTTCTCTCTTTTTATAGTCAACTCTCTCATGTGACCATCTTTGCTTCCTGGTCTATAGCATCCATAACATTGCTGAAACGATTCAAACACACAGATGCTGATTAAATCTCACTATTACACCCAGAATAGGAGGCACTACAATTATTTTCCAGGCAGACTGGTCGATTACTAATTGACATACCATCTTTTCCGAGCCCTTAAAAAGTCTGCATGCCCCACAGGTGTTGATCTGTTTAGACCTCTGCTGTGCTGAAGGTGGGCAGTTTTTAGGAATTCTGGGAGATTCGTAGACTCTGTAAAAGCCACCACATTGGTTGGTGAGGTTCATTGTGAGGTCTCAAGGGTTACTAAATGTCCAAATGATAACAACATCAGCTTTCTGGCCCCTAATGGAGTTCAAAATTTATAAAAAGGGAAGTTTTGAGGTCACAGATCAAGAAAGTTGTCTATGCAGTCGCCCCTGATGGCCAACAGACAACATGAAAGTTTAAGGCACTTTTCAGACCTGGAAGCACCATCCATCTTTTATACATAGTTGATAATGACATTACCAGCTTTCACGATAAAGGTATAAAGTAAAAAGATATAAAGTTAGGTATAAAGTAGTTCCTGGAGAAACTGGGGTTGGAGACTTGCTATAGTCATTGTGTTTCTTACTGCTAAAAGTAAACACTGTTTACGAAAATCCAATAGAGAATAGTTGGCTAAAAAGCAGCTCTTTCAGCTGGACTTTTTTGGTGGGAACCAACAGGATCTAATTGGAGCCCTAAGAACAAGAAGGAACTATCTGGAGCTAACTGTGGAGAAAGAGGTAGAAATCTGAGTGTAAACATTGATATGGTCTAAAAATTCAGGTTAAGAAATGCATGAGTTTTAAGGATGATCAGATACTACAAAGCACAGCTGTATACACACAATTCAAGAGAACTGTAAAACTTTAGCAGGAAGCATTTAATGTATACAAAGCAGGACCATGATTCCATCACTGGTCAGAATGATAACCAATATCTTGTCAATCAAGGAGGTTATTTTACATTTTCCCATGTTTAATCAATCTTATTATGTCTCAATATTCAATTTAATTTGCCCCATCTAAAGTTTCATATCAACAATCCTTGCATAAAACTGACACATTCCAGGTTTTTATGAATGTGTGTTGGAGAAACAGGTATATCGATCCATCACAAAAAATCTGGTAATGGCAGAACATTTAGGGGTCAGATGCTGTTTCACTGTATTCATTAAACTCTATTGAATCTACACTGTCTCAGCAACAAGTTGGTACAATAGAGTTTACTCCTACTGGTTACTTTTCTATAGCTTCATATATGTAACACACTCAATTCTGAATCCAGAACAGCACCCGAATTCAGATCAGTTCGGGAAAATTTCTTGCAAACATGTCAAGCTGATATCTGTTAGTTTTTATTATTTATTCATGCCAGTATTTGTTGAGGTAGTGTCCTTGTAGTGCAATGGTTTACACTTTCACCTCACAAACAAGAGGTTCCTGGTTTGATTCCAGGTAGGGACACAAGCCCCTCTCACCATGGAGGGTGGCATCAGGAAGGACATCCGGCATATGACTGTTGCCAAATTATCAATGCAGATTAACCTGCTGTGGCGACCCCTCGAGCACAATACAAGGGAGCTGCCTGAATTTGTTTAAGTATAATGCTAAATTTTGCCATCTAATATAATGTTTAAGAATCCTGGAAAAAAAAATCCTGAATCCAGATCCAGACTGACTTTAAAAGTTAATCTAAACTTCTAAGTCGGGTCAAGGCCCACCACTGGTAAAATTTTCGTGCAATCTAGCTGTAATTCTTTACATGTTTCCATCAAACAGATAAACAAACCAAATGAAAAATGTAACCTCCTAACTAAAGAAAAAACATGCAGAGGGTGGTCATGTCCTGTTTCTGCTGGACTGATTTGAAATTGGACTTCGATGTACTGTAATTGTATTTTTGCATCTATTTGGTACTGCAAAATCAGTTCTGATTGTATCCCTGACTGCCACTACACAGTAAAAGCACATCTAATGTACATGGTAGATAGTATAGCGCTGTATAAATGATGGACAATAAAGTGAAGCCAGCAAAGAAGTGCCTTAAACCTTGATTCTTTTTAATGACCAGCAGTTGGTGACTCCAGTTTTCTACCGATGACAGAAGGTTCTTTTCTAACTCTCTTGATGACTGTGGGCTTCCTCACAAGTTTCAGATAAACACGCGGTTCAATCTGCAAATCATGGTCATATTTAAGTCAGAAAGGAAGATTATCCATGATATGCTCAATGGTAAGTCATTAACCAACAATTGTGCGGTGCCCGTTGTTTCACAGTCAGAGCCACCTCTAGCTCACTGCATCCAGTTCCAAAACACCAAGAGGGAGGATGACACAGTGGCTATTTGATGTTACTCATGTAATGAAATATATATCCGAATGAATAACCTCAGCTCAGTCATTTGGGAGGGACTCAGAGTAAAGTCACTACTCCTCCACAATGAAAGAGCCAGTTAGGGTGATTTGCATTTGACTAGGGTGCCTCTTGGATGAGGTGTTTTGAGCATGTCCTATTGGGAGACGGCCCCAGGGCAGACTGAGGACACACTGGAGAGAGCACATGTCTCAGGATCTCAGGTGGCTTGGGTATACCCCCACTCCTGGAAGAGCTGGAAGTGGGCTGGGGGGCATATCTGCTTAGACTCCTGCCCCCACGACCAGGAACCGCATAAGCGGCAGAAAATGGATATGTGGGTGGCTGAATAATCTAAAACAACATAAAAAACAGAAGTTTTTAAAAGCAACATTTTTTAAATGGACAATTTCTGATCTGAAATCTACTGAGCCATGCCAACTTATCATCATGAGCTAATTAGGTGTTTTAGTCATTAAATTAAAAATATTTCAATAAGATTCAGGCTCGTGTGAGAGACAGAAAGAAAAGTTTGTAGAGTAATTTCTGTTGCCAATCTGCAAAACTGATTAAAGTTTGGATCCATTTAAACTCCTTATGCTCTGCTTTGACTCAGTACATCCCATTTATTCTTGATGTACTCTATCTCTGACGACTTTCCCACTGGGATCATTAAAGTTTCACTGACTCCATTATGTCTTTAAAATCTAGCTGTTAAGAGTCCATCCGCCTTCATCAATTCACCTCTTACCACCTAACACCTCCCTCCTCTCATCTTTAATCTCTCCTCCTATCTCTCTCCCACATTTCCCTTGCTGCTGTCCACCTTCATCTTCCTCCTTGTGCGCTGGCACAGTTTTTGTTAATTAAGAAAGACATCCACCCTAACAAGCAGGACGTCCACAAAGCAATGTGAGTATCATGCATCATTTGCGTCACACAACCAAGGTTGAAAATAACACATTCTTTCATTTGCACCTACAAAAACACCCCCCTCCACATTCATGTAACGTGCTGACAAGACTGGCCAGGCCGAGTGTAACAGCTTGTCATGTCCAGGCCACTGCCCTCGGCTTCAATATGACTTCATTCACACCCGGTGTGACCAGCAAAAAATTGGACCACTGCCCAACTACACAATAGGAATACTCTTATAAGAGCCTCCAGTGTCACAGATCCACAAACACAACCAGTAAAGGTTTGAGATTTGCTCTGTGTTTACTCCACACTAGCAGGCATCACATAGAGCTGTCAAATTGCATTATACTGGTACTAAAGTCTCTCTATAAGAGAGGGAAAATTTCAGAGACGGCCATGGTACAAACCTTACATACTCTTAGATTACCAGTTTTGTACCAGCCAAAGAATGACAATGAGTGAATAAAAATTGGATCAGGATCTGCAGACATCAGATTAAAGCCAGCCACAGCCTCAACAGAAGCAGGAATGAGGGAAACCTAAGACAACGGCAACATCAATTATCCCAGAGGTTGTGTGGCAACAGAGCTGAAAAATAAAATCAATAAAGTCAGTTTCTCCAATACTTAAGCGTGTCAATCCCTATGATTTTCATCTTAAAATATTCAACTTTACAGTAGACAATAACTACTTTCACTCTTCAAAATGATTGTAAAGGGGATAAATTGTTATACAACTCGCCTGTTTTCATTTTATTAAGGCTTAAGTATTAAATGCATGATTAAGAGGTGTGACCACCACAGATAATTTTAGTCACTGAACTGGACAACATTTCTGGTGCTGGTGCCTTTTGGGGCAAGCCTAATACTATTGTATGGTCAGCACTGTGGATTGCTACGAGATTAACTGTGCTAACAGTTCATTAAAGAAATCTGTGCTAAGTTCTCTGGTGAGAGAAACCCTACTATTATTTTATTTGCAGTGTATGTTAGCAGGTATCCATAGCATTGCATCCATTAACTGTAGTTTATTGAGGCAGTCTGCTAGCATTAACTGTTCCAACATTTAGTTCAAGTGTGGGCACATCTGGCTCCAAAATCCCAAGATAGCAAAGGCAGAAATGCCAAATTCATGGCTTCAAGACAAGAGTCTCTATCTATATAATGACTGTTTTGTTCTGTGCTCATGAGAGTCGAGCAAGAATCGACATATAGTGCTTGTGTGTAGGAAACTGTTGGACAGGAAGTGAACCACTACATACTGTAAGTTTGCAGCACAACAGGTGCGGGTCAGAAAACAAAAGGCAGAGGAGAGTTTGTAATATACATGCGCAGTAGAGCACACTCCCAGAACTACACATTCATTACAGCTCACATACTCCCAACTTATCCACACACACAAATACACTGTGAAGCCTGATTGATTCTGGACAATAAACTTCGACAATAATAAACTTCCAACACACCCAAATTTATCATCAGTCCTTTGCAAGAGAATTGTGAAAGTGTCCAATATCAAGCTTTGAATGGCATTTTTAAATTGCTTTGTTTGTCAAAAAATAAATAAATAAATCTGCAATTGTGAGGTGTTTGGGCCTAGCCAATGGTCAGGGGACATGCTAGGCAGGAGCAGCTGCCGTCATCAATGAGTCTCAGGTTCAATTCCAGACAACCCCGCTCTCTTTCCAAACGTTTTCTGTCTTCCTCTCCTAGCCCTTGCAAATAAAGGCAAGGCCGAAATAATACATATATTTCAGATGACTACAACTTTAACACCAACAAAACTAATGCAAATGTTATTAATCTTTGATATTAAAGTTGCAAAACCACCCGGAAGCAACAACAACGCTGTCATAAAAATGGATCACTCCAGACTTTGACAAACCGCAGGCAAAAGTCTATAAATATCACTAACACGAGTAGGGATAACAAACACTCTTGTATGAGTCCGAAGGCCACCTGATGCCAAGAATGCAAACAATCCTCTTGCTAAAAGAATGAAATAATTTAAACATAACCCCAACACCCTGTGCTTCTTGTACCCTGCACAGCACCAAATGTGCAAGGCAGATGAAGGAAAAAAGCAAGGTCTTGAGAGCCCCTGTGCAGAAGGTAAAAAACCAGCTCACTGTTCTGAAACCGTTTCAATAATCGGTCTCCTTTCCATCTGACAGCCTTCAACGTGAAATCATGTCTAGCCTGTCCTTTTCCCTCCACCTTTCCATTCTCCATCCCCTTATCCTTGTCTTTCAGTTTGGGCGACCAGCAGAGACGGCCGCCTGTCGGCCTCTTGTCCTTCAGTCAGACTTGGCTGCTCCACTCTGCTGGCCTCCAGCTCACCTCGCCTAGAAAGACCAGAGCGCGGCATGGCAGCATCCTGACAAGAACACGCACACACAAAACGCAGACAGAGCTTTAATTCAGACAAATGCTTCCTACTTTATGTGTGTGTCGGAGGGCAGGAAGCCAGCGCAGTAATAGGATGTTCCTTGGTTGCTTTGTAAGGTCTCAAAGAGCTGGGCTAGAGCCAGAGCACAAAGTAAAAGCACAAAGCTACACTGTAACTAATGCTGGATTCACTTCTATTTTATTAAGAGATGACATGGAGACAAACAGTTCATCTGCTCATCCCCAAAACTGCCTTCATGTCAAATTTACCCTCACAAATGTGAATGTGTCCTGCTTTGTCTTGTCCTCTATGAGACTAAAACAAATATCCTTGAGTTTTGAACTGCTCACATGGGACTCTAGTAAAATTCATGTCATAGACCAAAGGAGCAGTGCATTAATTACGAAATAACGAAAAGAAGTGCTGCTTGCAACCCAAGTGAACTTAAAGCAGATACACACTGTTAATATATGTGTATCAGATATTATCCAGCCATAATCTTTGTACAGGAAGCAACCAGATACCCAACTGAAGCCAGCAGCTGTAATCTTTCTGTTATTTTAGATAGCAATTAGAAAGAAAGTAAAGCATACCGCCTAACATTAGTGGGGCAGTCATCTGTAAAACACGACAGCCAATCAACAGTTTTACGCTGTGTCTTCGTGGGGATAATCCCTAATCTGACATCAGACAGCCAACACATTAATCCCATCAGTGGATTCAGGGATTATGATGGTGTGTCAGCCAGGGTCTACACTCAGCAGATCGGATGCAGACATGAGCACATGATGAAATACCTTAAGTTTTTTCATTTCACTTCATTATTTCCTATTAATGGTCATTCCTCGGGTTTGTTTTCTTGCATATTAACCATCTGCAATTTTTAAAAAATTCTTCATCAAGAGTTTCTTCCGCTTCCTTTTTGGCAGTTTTCCTTGGCTTCTTTAAGATGTTAGCACAAGATGTGCACCATTACATGCATTTTTGATTTGATCACTAATCTTTAAAAATAAACAACTTAAACAGAGGACTGAACCACTCTGCTTTATTACATTTTTGCAGGTTTTTGGTTTGTAGATGTACTTCTCAAAAACATTTAGTACAAGGCTCAAATATTAAAAACATTCACTGGTTAGTCTAAATGGACACAACAACCACCATTCATCACTCTTTATGTTCCATCCACAAAAAATGTAGAAAGAAAAATTAATAACAGACCCCCAAATAAGAAAATCCTGACAAAGCATGTGTGTTCCCATGTGTGCTGTAAGTTACAAGCATTTTTTTGCATCTTGCACAAGTAAACAGTTCTCTCCTTATTGGCAGCTGATGATCATGTTACACGTGAGGGCTGAACACGCAGAAAGGGCTTATTTTAAAATGCAGATAATCATTCCGGTCAGCTGAAGGAGCATCATCTTGGGGGAGGTTAAGTACTCCCCCTCCTCTTTTAGCACATACAGAGGGGGATGCTGCTTGTTGCCTCTGGGGTCACACAGCTTGTAATGGCCAACACCCCAAAGAAACAGAGGCTGGAGCCCACCGCAACATTAATGGAAACCAAAATCCACTAAATTATCCACATGCCGCAGCCAACAATTCTAATTTGAGGCATGGGAGGTCACGTAAAACGAGATCACCTTTCGATCCGATATCAACTGCGGCTCCTGTTGGGCAGACTAATACAATTTAATGACTTTTATTTAGCCATAGTTTCAATATAAAGGCAGTGAGCGGTGTGAGATGTGCCCTAAGATTGTATATTTATCTGATGTAAGCATGTGCTCCTTTTGGTAACGTGGAAGTTGGGACAAAAGACTGGAAAACCGGCAACAAAGGGACGCGTTATGCCAATTGGCGAGTGACTCAAACGGCGGTGAAGTTGAGGTTAATGTAAAGGAGACCGAGCAGGACGGTGGTCCCCCTACACCCCGCTGCCGGGAGTCCCTGCCAGAAACTGGGTGTGACACACACACACAAAAACCGTCAACATACAACTTAATAACTTGCCAGACAAAAGGGGGAAAATCCACTTAAAAACACCGACATTATTAAAGTTGGTACGTGACCGGGCGGAGGAGGCAGCGCAGCCCCCGCCCCGGCTCGCTGTCGTGGCCGTGTGTCTGCAGACTTGCCTGCCTATTGTTTCCTCCGCTGTCACAGCCGGCTGAGGTGCGCCGCGGATTAGCTTTAGCTTTAGCCTCGCCGGCTACAGCGGCGCAGCCGGCCAGCTAGCCCCAGCGCTAGCCGCCTCTCAACACAAAGCTAAAAAGGTAACGCGGCACCTTTCTTCCGCTCGATTTCCCAAAAGTCGTGGACGTGTCCGCGCCAGAACGCAAAGCAAACAAACCCGAAGAGTTATTCCGAAGCACAATTAAAAGAGTTGAAACATACCCAGAGCTCCGTTCCCCAACTCATTGCGGATTCCCCGTTCTGAGTTGTCCAGTATTGGAAGCAGTTTTCCCCGCTCAGTCTCTCCCAAACGGCCGCTGGGACTCTGGTCCTCCTGACTGTCTGCCGACAAACACACACACACACACACTCCTCCTCCTCCTCCTCCTCCTGAATCAGCAGGGACGCTGTTCAAGGAGCCCCCGGACCGGACCACAGAACCACCAAAACAGGGTCGGGAATCTTCACATTTTTAAACAGACCCAGAAAATCTGCAAAACATATCTGAGCTTTATAATGCTTATACTTAACCTGCTTTTCACCTGCTGTAGTGAAAGAGTTTCTTGGGAAACATAAAATATACCTTTTATATTAAAAAAATGAAACATCTATTAAGTATAAGGAAACCTGTCAGCATTACTGATGCTCATCATTTACTACATGTGATTCTGCAGTAGGTTATTTATGAATATTCTAGTACTTTAATTTCGCATTTTTTTTTACATCTAACCATGTTTTTGTCAAATTTATGGATTGTTAGAACTACAACTGCTAAAACTGTTATATGGTAGTTTTTACATATTTTATTACTAACAAAATGGAACAACTGTGAACTGGAGAAAAATATATGAATGCATTCAGGCCAACTTTGGAACCTTGTAGCTATGAGGCTCTGCAGGCCGCTTTGAGACCCACCTGTGTTTGTTTAAATGAATCAAATTAAAAGGGGCCAGCTTTGATAATAAATGACTGTAAAAATAGGGATGTTTTCATTTGCAAGCAAGCCACGACACACCACAGAGCGCCACAGGAACTCTTTCCTACCTGTAGTCATCAAACTGTACAGCTCCTCACTATGACACCTGGACTATTCTCACTTGCCTTACCGTTATATACTTTATATAGTATTGCTAAATTTAAAGTGTCTATGCTTCTTAAATTTTGACACATAAAAGTGATATATTTAATCTTCTTTTTCTGCTCCAGATTCATATTTACTGTTTATTTTATAACATATATATTTATCCATATACTATATTATTAAATTTATTCATATCCACTTCCATATTCACATTCCCATCTACTCACTTCTATACTTCATTCATTTATATCTAACTGTGTAACAACAATGCAATTCTGACTTATGATTATACTCACTCCTACCTGTGGCTATTAAACTTACAGCTCCTCCCCTTGATAACTGGACTATTCCCTATTGCCATACTCAGGAGCAGCCACAGCTGCTTACATCCATGAGGCGCAGCAAAATTAAGTGGACACATATCACTGTCATCTAGTTTTTCCCAAAGCCACTGGGAGCCACATGTGGCTCCTGAGCTGCGCTAAAATAACTGTATCTATGGACATCAACAGTTTTAAGAATGATCAGCAAACATTTGAATAATAATTTTATGGCAAACACATATGACCTACAATGAAGAAGAAAAATTTAATAACAACAGTAAAACAAAAACTAAATCTTTATATAGCCTGCATGTATTTCAGCAAGTCTCAGCAAGAAATATATGCTGAGATTTATGAAACATAACCAAACAGAGGAATAAAAATGAACTACCCCTGTAACAACAGGACTGTCAGTGAAAAATATATATAGTATTTTATGATTGAGTAATTTAATTCATTTTGATTCCAATCCTTTCCATGTTATTTTGTCATGATTCCCTCTGTTTTCTGACTGTTTATTTCAAATAAAGTAAAACAAAAGCACTGTAAGCTTACATTACTCTACTTTACACTAATCAGCTATTACTATCAGTAGCATCATGAAGTATTAAAATAAAAAAAAGGTTTTATAGGTTATGAATTACTTTGTCTTGGTGTATTTTATTTGGTGGATCTTTTAGTTCTTTGTCTCCTACAACACTATTACATTATGTAAAGCAAGTAGTTACCAGCAGTAATAACTCAGTAATAATTTATTCTAGAATGTAGCTTTGGCTGCTCCCTTGTATTTTCCCCAAGGGGTTGCCACAGGGGATTAATCTGCATTGGTAATTTGGCAGAGGTTTTACAATGGATGCCCTTCTAATTATTTTTCATCAAGTTTTTCTCCCCAAATTTTTTAAATGTTGACTTTTCCAGAGAGAGACAAAACTATATGTTTCTGTTTTATTCCTTAATTATGTCAGCATTCGTACAGCAAGTTATTATGATGCAAAATGTTTATTTGGAACTTCTAAGATATTTTTTCTGATTAGCCACATAATTTTAAAAATGACTTTGAAATATAGTCATTTATATTTTGTAAATTATGTAATAGCCTCTCCCCTCATGATTAATTAAGTTTGCTGATTCTGATTCTGATTCAATCAATAGTTTTAATTAATAATGATTTGGTGGTGCTCTCTAGCGGCCAAGATGGGTTATTACAGCGCAACATAAAAGTGGATACATAAATACTTCATTTCCAATCGTTTAAGACCACATTGAACATTTATGATATGTTTGTGCAAACTTGGAAATAACCAGAGAGGTTGGAAATTTTGAAACACTAAGTTTATAATGAAGAAGAAATATTTAGGATTCTGCTCTACTTCTAGTTGAATGCAAGCTCCCACTCAGATGGTTTAGACTGACTCATTCATCACAGGTTGGTTACAGTACATGAATGTGCAGTCATTGCTTTGCAGTTAAATATGCTAAAGTGCCTCACATGCATGCTCCAATCTCTGCTTTTACAGTTGTATGAAAAAGAAAGTACACCCTCATTAGGTGCCATGGTTTCATGTATCAGTACATAATCATCATCTGGTAAGGACTATCATCAGGTCCTTACCAATTTCTAAAAATATTTACATCAATATCATGTGTAAAACAACACACAACAGATTCCACCACATCATTATTTATTTAACAAAAATGAAACCATGTGGGAAAAACGAAGTACACGACCTGTGATCCAGGAGCTTGTAGAACAACCTTTAGCAGCAATAACTTGAAGTAATCGTTTTCTTTATGAGTCTCTCATGTTTCTGTGGAGGAGTTTTGGCCCAGTCTTCTTTACTCTGTTGCTTCAGTTCATTGAGGTTTGTGAACATTCGTTTATGCACAGGTCTTGTATGGTTTCACCACAGCAACAGGTTGACAGCTGGACTTTGCAACACCTTGATTCTTTTGTTTCAGCCATTCTGTTGATTAACTGCTGTGCTTAGGATCATTGTCCATTTGCATAACCCAGTTTGGGCCAAGCTTTGGCTGTAAGATGGCCTCATACATGACTCCAGAATAGTTTGGTATACAGATGAGTTCATGGTGGACTTGATGATTGCAAAGTGCCTATAGGTCCTGTGGTTGCAAAACAAACTCAGATCACCCCTTGATTTCTGTGAGCATTGCACAGTCTGAACTTGTGGTGAATTTGTTGTGGAGTCCACTCCTGGGAAGATTGGCAGCTGTGTCAAATTTTTTCCATTTGTGATCAATCTTTTTCACTGGAAAATGATAGACATTAATTTTTTTTGGAAATAGCCTTATATAGCGCCCTCGATTTTCAGATTTTTTTTTTTTTTTTTACAAATTATCTTAAAA
>VUQH01003770.1:0-12766 GCA_015106775.1 Etroplus canarensis | reverse complement strand
TCCCCTCCTTCTGTCTCAGCTGTTCCCCGTTACCCATTGTTCCTGTGATTGGTTGTCCCTGTCTATTTAAGTTCAGTCTTCCTGTCTACCTGTGCCGCGGCATTGTCTATCCCATGTCTTAGTTGTGTCACGTTTTTGGCTGACCCATGCTCGTAGGTTCTTTTGTTAGTTCTTTTGTTTTCTCCCTCAGTCATGTCTAGTTACGTTCCGCCACGCCAAGCCATGTTTTCCCTCAAGTCAAGTTTTGGTTTCACGTTCTTGGGTTCCTGTTCAGGTCTGTTTCTGTTAGAACACCTACGTTTGGCAATAAAGCCCTTTTCTGTTCAGCCACGTCTCTGCGGTCTGCATTGTGGGTCCACACCACACCACCTCTCCCATCGGGGAGAAACCATGACACCATCTGTGCCAGCTAAAGCTTGGCCAAAACTGAGTCGTGCAACACGGCCACCAGCAAATAAGAGAATGCCTGAAAAAGAAAAGAATCAAGGTGGTCCACTCCAGACCTAAAACCAAGGGAAATGCTGTGGTGGGACCTTAAGAGAACTGTGCATAAACAAATGCCTGCAAACCTCAATGAACTTAAGCAACACCATAAAGAAGAGTGGGCCAAAAATCATCCACAATGATTTGTGAGACTGATAAATTCATACCGAAAGCAATTACTTCAAGCTATTGCAGCTAAAAGGTGGTTTTGCAAGCTATTGCATCATGTGGTATGCTGAGTTTTTACACAGAACTGCACAGGGTCCTGCGAAAACTTTTTTTATTAACATGACTTTAAAAGATTGCCATGATTTCACTTTAGTTTTACTGCACAGGAGTATTTTCTCTTATGTGAGATGCCCCATTATTACTCCATACTTACCACTGTCACTACTACTGTGTTATTTGCACCCATTTCATACAACAAAATTACACAGTAAAACAGATTTAGAATTGCCCACTATAATAACAGCAAAACCCTTAAATGCAATGAGATTTGGAGTTTAGAGAAGCTGGGAACAGGTGACCTGCATTTTAATTAAAACCAAAAAAAGTAGTGGGTTGGCATGAGCTTCAACAGCAGCCAAAGCTCAAGGACAGGAGGAAAAAATTAGAAGCACCCAGAGAAAACCCAAAGAGTAACAGGCTGCCAGCGCAGAGGTGGCGGAACATTAAACACTCAAAAACATGATTACTTTTTGTTTGCACTATGTCAGAAGGAGGAAAGTGACCCAAGCTGTAAAAGGACCTTCTGTGAGAGGATTTGATATTTTTAAATGTGTCCTTTTTCCAGTTTTTTATGTTGGAAGATTGTCTACATTGCAGGTGCACATTGTAAACTTCATGATGGCAGCATTATTGCAGGACTGCTGGATTTGACTATATTCGTCTGTCTAAGTAGCTATAACTCATGAAATGGAGTGTATCTCATGGTTCTCCAAGGACTTCTTTGTCTGTCTGTGTGTGTGTATGTTTCCTTATTTGTGTGGTGCTGCTCCAGTTCCCTCTGGACTCTGGCTGGCACATGTGACACTCATGAACCCCTGCTGTTTATCCAGCGTAGCTCATCCATCCACTTGCCACCTGATCATTGCATCAGCAACAGTAACACAAATACTAAGGCTCTGTATTTGGTTACTTATTTGTTTCCTTGTGCCCTGGATCTCCACTTAAACCAGTCTGTGGCTCCTTCAGCCTGCCAATTCCTCGTTAACTAAAAATGTCTGCACACTCTCCACTGGCCTCTCCAAAAAACCTTCATCTGCCCATATGGCCCTACATATCTTGGATTCAGCTCTGTTCTTCAATCTTTCTTTCTTAAACATAGTCCTGCTTTACAATAAAACTCAACTTAATATTGTTTATGACACTCTGATTACTGTTTTACATTATTTAGGTAACAGTAACACATTATTTTCCACTGCTATTTTATTCCACTTAATACACTTTTTAAATATGTGATAATATATGAATTTCTTTCTTTGTCAGTATAAGTTTTTTGATGCTGACCTCTCTGTTGTACCAAGGAATCATTCCAATGCACTATACCATTAGTGATGCATTACTAATTCTAAAATTAAACCCAGCTTAACTTACCAGTACACCACAAATGCTCTATGCTTGGCAAAGGACACCTGAAAGTTGCATCAGATTAAAATTCAGGCAGCATAGTGTCAAGCCTTGCCATCTAGCCCATCACTGTGATTCAATCTGGCCCAGCACTGAGAACATAAATAATCTGCCCACAGAGAGCCTCTGCAGACATCACTGAATAGCTCCCTGCCAAAAAGACTGTGTGCTTTTTACAGCCCTCCCACCCTGCAGGCAGAGTGCAGAAAATATGCTTTGGGGAGGTCCAAGAGAGGAGCTGGAACGACCAGCACTGGTGACTCATACTCACCGCTCCATCTACCTGTCAGGACCGTGTGTGAATGTAAATGGTGCACAGAGGGAGCAGCAGAGAAACTACAGATAAACTACATTTTCTGGGAATGACCACATGACTGTAGGCTATCTTTGCACGGAAACACTGAGGTGTGTTTATATTAGCAATGTTTACATCACCTACCTCTCCATTGAGGAAGCAGTAAAGGACTGCAACCACAAAGCCCTAAAAGGAAAGAAAAACACTGATAAGAGAGCAATAACAAAAATTGTAAGGCTGCAATCTCTTGCTCTGTTTATCTTGTCTATCAGCTGTTTAGTAATGCACATTTTTCTCAGTTTCTTGAAACATTTTCAAAGTTTTGAGTTCCTAATAAGCCTTAATAAAAAAATAAGTAATTACCACAAAAATGACGAGTTCCTTGGATTCAACCAAGTTGGTCAAAATGTTTAAATATTTTCTCTTATAGTCCGTGGGATTTGTGGGTCTTGCTATAGTGATATTATGTTATAGTGTGAGTTGTGATTCCTGTTGTTCTATGATTCTATTTGTTTCCTGAAATTTTGATAATTTATTCTTTAGTAGTTTGAGCCTTTAGTTCTTATTCCACCTTAATTTTAGTTCTGATTTGTGCAGATTGCATTGTCAGTTTCCTCTGTCCTGTCCTCTTCTGTTTGTCATGCGTCTGTTTTCTATTATGTTTGCTTCCTGCTTTTTTATGTACCCTCTGTTCCCCATGCCTTGTGTGTGGTTTTACTTCCTGTCTCCAGCTCTTCTGATTCCCTGATTGCTTCCAACTGGGTCCCATGTGACAAAGTGGGTAAGCACTTAGGACATTTCTGTACTCACAACTTGACTCATTTTTTTTTCTTATGCACTATATTATTTTATACATATCTTTATTTGCTGTGATTTGCCAATGGCTAGAGTAACATTGCTTCACTATCCTGGGTTTGTTTGGGTTAGCAGTATGTTACAGTTGACATTCAAGCAAGTGAGCAGGTTAAAGCAAACACATAATTACAAGTTAATCTCAGTTTGTTTGTTTTTTTGTTATATTATGGGTTCAAATATTGTTGCTTTTGTTCAAAGTCTCCACACAGGTCTAATGTTCGGGAAGGACCCTCCCAAGATTTCCTGACATTTAAAGTGCTGGTGACATCATGTACTCCTGTAAACACAGAGGGCTGAGTGTGCCATCACGTCTTAATCTGCGCATGCGTGTCACTTCAGGGTTGTAGACTGTTCACACTGGAGTCTGAGGCAGTGCCTTTAAAACATAATGTGAACGACGACGCAAAAAATCGGATTTTAGCAAAAAATCAGAATTAACCTGCAGTGTGAACATGGCCCTAGAGACTGCTACAGGGAGGAAGAGGTGAGGCTGTGTTGCTGTGAACATGTGCCCTTTATTTTTTGTTATTAAGAGTTAATTTTAGGGGAAGCTTTTTTTAAAAATTATTTTTGTCTAAGTTCACATGTCATGGAGGGCACAGTAAATACATTTCTCACCTATGGGAACACAAAATGTCTGCTGAGTCTGCCTACCCATCATCTTCCTTGACCATCGAGCTAGACTATCTCGCATCCCACCCCCTCCAGTCTCGTTTGTAATCAGTCTCTGAGTGTATACTGTATATAGGCCTGTCTCACTTTGGTTCACTGTTGTAGTATCTGTTATTCTTATCCTCTGTCAGTACGCCCTCCTGTCAGTTGTCCCTCTCATACATCTATTTTCTTCTTATGCAGAATTTATGGTACAGCGTCCAACATACTTTTGACATACAAATGGAATACATATAGATGTGCAGTCCGCCAGAAAGTCAACTATGCATAGCTGAACGTGGATGATGCAACGTGCTGATTGAATGCAGATTGGCTGAAGAGTAGTCTAGGACAGAAAGGGAGCAATTGCAGAGTTTCCAATGAAGAGGGAGAAAAAAGTACAAAGAGGCTGTAGTGGTTACTTTACACTGCTTTTTCAGGATCAGATCAATAGCTATACATTATAATGGGCAGGAGTGACTGGGGTCACAATTAGGATATGCATAGTTATTACACAGTAATAATTTCAGTTTTTTCTTTACATAGTAATAGATATAAATCAATTGTTTAGTTACTACCCAGTTAATATTGCAGTTAGTGTGGCAGTTTATTATTTATACAGAGGGCATATGTGAATACAATGCAATATATAATGCGTGAATGAGAATGTGGCTAATGAAACTGGATATGAATAAATGAACTAGTATAGTATATAGACACGTATGTATATATGTCGTAATAAACGAGGTGGACAAAAACTGATGCTAAGAAAAAGTCTGTGGGAAGATCAAGCAAATAGATTGATAATAAAACACTTGGTTTCACTTCAGCTCCTTGTACAACTTCAATCTCTGCCATAGCAGGCTGAAGGACCAACAACTAAGGATAGCCCACAGACTGACACTTATGACACTGCCCCCTGGTGACAGTAAACGGCTACAACATGTGGATGACTATGCAAAGCTATGCATAGGCTCCCTGAAGGACCAGCACTGTACCATAAATGAGCCCTTATTCTTCTGTTCTCCATATTTGCGCCAATGAATTTATAAAAGACAGATGACCTGACAAGTCCTCAGAAGTAAAGCAAAAACCTCTCTATTGCCCCCTGCTGACTGGCATGTTTGCAGGTGGGAAGAGTTCTTCTCAGGTCACCTTTCTCATAAGTTTGTTTTGAATTAGTAATTTAATGCTGTAAAAGTGGGGTGTAACCTCATGACTGGCAGCTCTTACTGCCAATTTGACATGTCTGTTTGGAGGGCGTGTTGTACCTCATGTCCCATAGGGTATGTGGGCGTAAGTTAGATACAGCGATTCCATCCCAAATCACTACTGTGCAGACTGGCTGCAAAATTGTGTTGCACCTGTAGAACAACACGACTCTGTCTTTTGTTTGGCAACTTTATTCTCCCCAGCTCTGCTTATTTTATTTTTCTTTTAAAGTTTGTCCAAGCAGCTGGGTCCCACATGCCATCATATATACATCTTACAGCCAACAGCAGACTGATGACATATTGTCATGTAACTGACCTCACAATCTGTCTGTATAAGCAAGAACTAAAACAGAATAACATACAAAAGTGTAATATGTTTGACACAAAATTAACTTCAAATATATTCTCCTTCAGCATGCTTTTCTGTCCTCATAATATGGCTGTGTTGTACATTTTCCGGGTCGCAACAATTGCGAGATGGCAACTTCCATAAACAGGAAATTTTGGCTTCAGATTTGTACAATGGGAGGAAGTGGAGCTACATTGTCCATCTTTTATACAGTCTACAGTCACTGCTTAATGCATAAGGTGCATTCTCTTGAAGTGTAAGAAGACTAGACCCACTGTGAAAACTGATTACTTTTTTGCATCTTGCTACTTTTATTTTTTTCTCTTGCTTTACATTTCCTTCCTCTTTGATGGGTGGGCTGATTCTTTTGTAAAGTGTGTATCTGAGCAGGTTCTTTCATGTTTACAAATTGCTGATGGACTCAGGCTCTAATAAATAGATTCACCAGCCACTTTACAAGACACACATTGCTAAGACTTGCAGTACCTTGCTGCAGATTGCAAGCCACACATCCATGATGCAAATCTTCTGTTGCATCACATATCAAAGGTGGATTGTGAGCTTGTGACTCTAGACTTTGAGTACAGTGAACTTAGTTTCATTTTCAAGAAACCATTTTGACAATATGTGAGCTTTGTGACATGGTGTGTTATCCTGCTGGAAGCACCCATTAAGGTGCAATGTGGTCATATGTATGTGGTCAAATGTAGTCAGCACCAATACTCAGGTAGGCTGTGGCATTTAAACAATGCTCTTGTGCGGTTATGTTGTTAATGCCAAATTCTGACCCTACCATCCAAATACAGCATGGTAATTGTAGTCAAAGTTTTGTGTTCTTAGCCATCAGGAGTGGAACCAGGTGTGTGGTTCCACTGCTGTAGCCTTGCAGTTTTGATATGTTGTGGGTTCAGAGATGCTCTTCTGTGTATCTTGGTTAAAATGAGTGGTTATAAGAATTAATGTTGCCTTCCTGTTGACTTGGAGCAGTCTGGCCATTCTCCTCTGATGTCTAGAATGAAGATGTTTTGAGGGAAAATCCCAGTATATAAGCAGTTTTTGAAATACTCAGACCAGCCTGTCTGGCACCAACAACCATGCCATGTTCAAAGTCACTTAAATCACCTTTCCTCCTCATTCTGATGGTTCATTTGAACTTCAGATAATCATATTGACCATGTCTACATGCCTAAATGCACTGGGTTGCTGCGGTGAGATTGGCTGGTTGAACAGGTGTACCTAACAAAGCAGCTGTTGAGTATGTGTCTAAGCTGTCACACTTTAGCTTTTTTGATTATTTGATCTGTGCTCTGGAGAAAAAGGCAGTTTTGAAATGATTTGTTTGACTGTTTTGCTTTCTTAGACACATGTCAGATTTTGACAACAATTTGACCTTCTCTACATGTGACGCCTTACACAATGGAATAATGCTAACATATTTTGCAAAGTGACTATTCAACTGAAAAAATCTATTTGCTTACAAAGACATATATTCAACAAATAACTGTTCAAATTCTAGACAATTGTGGTTGGTCATTTGCCAAAATGTGCCAGCAAATTTGCAAATGGCAAGGGTTTTTTCTGCTGTGAACAGGTAAGAAAATATGAATAATTTCATATATTTTGACAGCTTTGTCAGAACTGAAACAAAGCAACAGAGAAAAACTGTATTCATGACGTATAAATGTATTAGACAAAAATGAGGTGTAGTCTCTTTACAATAAGAAGGGGGATGAGAAAAAAGAGGATAGGATTGTGTTGGAAAGGTTTCTTTGTCTTGCAAGCTGTCATAATGCAGCTGTTCTGTCTGGCTGCATTCCCCATCATTTCTCATTATATGATGAACTGAAATAACACCAGAGCTTTAAACAGTAACAGTGCCACTGAGTCAGCCAGCAAAGTGCTCGGAGACCTGCTGCAGTTTTCTTAAATAGAAGCACTCGCAGGTCAGGGCTGAAAGGATGCCAAATCATTACCTCAGACCTTTTAGAAATTTAAGTGATGTACTTCTAGAAAAGCATTTTAAGACATTTAATCCAAACAAGAGTCTTCTATGAAAAATTTGAGGAATCTATAAGTATTTTTTTTTAAATTAAATCTTCCAGAAAAAGAAGTCATACCTGAAACGATCCCAGAATCAAGTCAAAAACCAGCCGTAGCTCAGTCTTCACTTGCTCCGGGATGAATGCAAACACTATATAATTTATCCCAAACAGAGGAATCAAGAGCAGCGTTGATTTTGCCAGTCGGCTGAAATGACAAAGCAAAAGCAGATTCAAATTTCCCTCCAGTCAAACCAGTGTCCAATCTGTCTCTGGTTACCACAATAATGAAATGCAGCTCTGGAGTTGCTTTTCATTTTACATTTCAGCTCAGTAGACATGATGGAGATGGGGGGAAAAACACCATTAAAAGTGTCATGGGAAAACAGCTCATACATTATGGGTGGCTTATGTGATGCTCTCCATCACAAGAAAATCACTTAAATACATACAGCACTACATTTCTGTGTAAAGCAGCTACCTGAGGGGAACTATGGTGTAGTGAGCATGCTAAGGGAATTCTTTTCTTTTCTGAAGTCCAAAAGGATTAGTTATCTCTGCATTGCCCTGAGTGTAAAAAAAAAAAGTTACATTTACAGCACTAGGCACAGGGCAAATACTCAGTGTGTATGCTACTTTCATTTTTGCAGGTTTATTCAGGATAATCTCTGTTTACCCTTGCAAAAGCAGCTAATATTCACAGAAGGTTGACCAGAACAGAAGTGGTGGAGATTGCTCCAAATACACTCACTCGTATCAGTGACATCTAATCTTTTATTAGCTAATACATAAAACGAACTTAAAACATGGAAAAAAATTTACACTCACGAGTACTGGTTGGAGTCATTTCTTCCAATATCCGGGCAATTAATCTTCTGGCGAAGTATTCGAATGATACAGATGAAAAGAATAAAGTTAATCTGTGGGGAATACATTACAAGTGTTATGTACAAACAATACTGAGGCATTTTACAAAGAATAATGGATATGGAGAAATATTTGAGAAATGTAATTTATAACAGAAGCCTTGGATTGTGGTGCTTTACTGTGGATGCATGATCACTTCTAAACTGTTAATTTGGATTGGGATCTGCACTGGCATCACATCACTCATTATGATGCACTCCCAGCTACCAGTCATTGGCTGAGAAGTGAACGACAGAGTGTACTGACTGCAAGGCCGCTGATGCTCAATAACAAAACTGAATCTGCTTTGGGAACAACTGCTGTCAAGCAACTAGAAAGATAAAGCAGGGCATTAAGACATTGCAATTTGTCCAGAGAATGTTTTTTTTTTTACATCTGAGATTTGTTTTTTTTAAATAAACGTTAGTTTTGTTGAAGTAGCAATTGGAACTTATGCCAAACACACTTTCAACTTTCTACTTAGCATTCTATGAGAAGATTAGTACCACTTTCACATCTACATTCAATACATGGGCTGAAGTATTGGGCATACCATTTGATCATTGAAGCAGGTGTTTCATTCAGTTTCATTGCCACAAGGTGTATGGCAAGCCAAAGCTGTCCCAAGCACCTAGCCTTGCAGTCTAAAATTTAGTGAAGGAGGGATAATGCTATGGGGTCATTTTTCTAGGCTAGACTTGGGCTCCTTAGTTCTCACGAAGCAATTCTATGCTTCCAACTTTGTGTAAAGAGCGTGGGGAAGCCCCTTTTCTTTTCCAACATGACTGTGCCCTAGCAAGCAAAGCCCATAAAGACATGACTGGATGAATTTGGTCTTCTCATCCAATACCAGTGTCTGACCTGACTAATGTTCCTCTGGATGAATGAGCAAAAATTCCCACAGACATACTCCAAAATCTTGTAAAACGCCTTCTCAGATGAGTGGAAGCTGTTACAGCTGTGGAAGGGGGGGTATGAACCTACAGCCAGCAGTCATTCAGCTTAGCACAAAGACTTAAAACAGGAAACAGCTGGTTCTTTCCAAAGGTAACAAAATTCACCTACTAACACTTCTGCAGCAAATATGTTACTATATATTGTACATATGTGTATTTTCATATATGTAGCAGGCTGGCGTTTGCTTCTTGTGTTATCTTCAAATCAATTTCAGCTTAACGTAATAAAGCTATAATCATGGTTTCTAAAAAAAGGGGGATCTTTTTGGGTATTTGTTTGCTATTGACAAAAAGGAGACAGTGTTCAAATATTAGGCTTAAATAATTCAAATTCATTTTCAGCTCAACTTTCAGAGAATATAATATGTGCTCAGAAGTCTGTATTAGCAAAAAAAAAGAAACAAATTCTTACTGGCAATATGTTGAGTTGTGTAAATGCTAATACTCCATGATGCTAAGGATCTTCAGAGGGACAATGCTAACATGCACATACAATGTTTTTCATGTTCACAAACACAAACATTTTCTCTATAGTATGAGTCACTACCAATTGGCTGTTCAGAAAATAAAAACACATAAACAAACTGTTTCACCTGTCCCCTTAATTGACACTAACACAAACTATTATTTTTAGTATTCTCCCCATAAAACACTTCAGAATTTACACGGCTGTACAATAAAATATTAATTAGGATGTGTGTGTGTTATTAAAGAATTTACAAAAATAAATATTTCACAGCACTGTGTCTGAAGTCATGCTTGCTGAACCCCTCTTTACCTTCCTTTTCACACTTCTCTGAAAGTGTTTCCCTCACACACAGATTACAGATCAAAGTCTGTGTTTCTTACTAGATGAGTGGTTCAGTCTACGTCTGATCACACTACGTCTGATCACACTTTAATATTTTGGTTTTGATTGGTGCGTTTCAGAGAAACTCATTTTCTCAATTTTTTTTTTTACATTTTCGCTTTCATATCTGCATGAAAATGCTAAACTTTATCCAGCAGCCTGTTATTTTGACTTTGAAAGTGAGACTTGAAACAGAGGCAAGCAGCTCCCTTTAACAGCTTAGTTCTGTCTGCATTTCACAAACAGTTTTAGATCTTGTTCAGTAGAAATACCCAGTGTGAAAATCCTAATCTCTGGTCTTACTGGGTAACATGAGTTGAACTATTGGTTCGACTGGGCACAGTCACTTTCTCAAGACTTCTTGTCACATCATATTATTCATGGTTTGTGCACATCCTAAATTAATGAGCTAAAAGTTCTAAATAAAACTTTTTCTAATAGGCAGTCTTTTCAATTTTCAGGTTTTGTGTAAAGACGGACTCAAAACTTTGTAGATACTAAAGTATTCAAAAAAGTAGACAATGGCATGTCAGTGTAGAAGAAACAGTGATGGTGATTGTTCTGTCAACTTTCCAAAGTGAATTACAACTTTAAGGTCAGACTAACCTCAGATGTGTTAAGCCTACAGTACAACAGAAATACCAAGCAGTGATCAAACAGATTCACAGAAGTGAAAACTGACACAGATGCTTTCAGTCTTAGTGCCAGCTACTATGAAAAATTCTTATTTGAGAACTAAAGCTAGATGAGTAAATTATCTAATCATGAAAAAGTTCTAAAAGATAATAAACTCACCAGAATTGATGCCAAAATAGGTGTTTTAATGATCCACCAGAATACATCAGTGTTTTCTATTATATCCCAGCACCTGGTAAGACATGAAAAGTACAAATGTAAAGGCTTTAACACAAAAATATTATTTTATGTTGGAATTAAGTTAAGCAGTTTCCTGTTTCTCTCACCCCACATCACTATAGTAAGCTTTAGCGATGCTCCAGGCTGCGATGAAAATTGCTGGACCTCCTGACAACATATAAAGTATGTAACCAATGTTACTGTCCATTCCAACTGCAATGCTGACACTCAATGAAGTCTCTTTAATAACATAAGAAAGAAGGCATTCTCACCCCAGCCGATCAGAATGTAAGCCCAGAAGTACTTCCTCTCAGAGAAGAAAGAAACAGCCAATAATGCATGGAGATAAAGGCCTTCCACCAGGAGCCAGAAGAAACTGGCCATTATACAGTACTGGAAGAACACAATCACCGCTTTGCAGCCGACCTGGCAATGGACACAAAAGCATGAAACATACAATCATCTTCTGAGTTACATGTGGATAAATAGTTACCAGGGAAAAGGTTACAATGAAGATGATACAATGTAATTTATTCCCTGTTGAGGCCAAAGAATGCAATATATTATAATGTTTACTTTCTGTTGGTGAGAGCAGTTATAGATCTGAACTTTAAAATAAAATCAATTTAATCTGAGTCAGCCATGTGCACTAACATGCAGAAACATACAGTACTAATAATGTGTTTTTGTACTTTAATGTGACTCTTGTTATTGTAATGGAGTAATATTTAACAATAACTTAGCAGCAGAAAATTAACCAAATGAATGTACCTTTGGCTGCTCCCTTGTATTTTCCTTAAGAAGTTGCCAAAGTGGATTAATCCACATCAGTAATTTGGCAGTTTTTTTTTTTTTTTACACTGGATACCCTTCCTGACACAATCCTCCACTCTTTCATTCACTGAAAGCAAAGCTGCCAATGTGCAGAGTTCAAGTGCAAGAAATTAGCACTGAAGCAATCATGCAGCATGTAAAAAAGATTTTGTTTAATGAAGGTCTCTCAGTCTGGCTCAAATAAACAAAATGACCCAGCAGCCTCAGAGATTAGTCCAAGCTGAGTTTGACTGATGACTTTTGGAAGGCATGCCATCCTTGTCTAAGATAGAAGGGCATGTGTACTGAATTAGCAGATTTACTAGTATTAGCAGATGCCCTGCTTAAGAATAAGCTTTACAGCTGGGTAACAGTACCTCTTGGTAGTCTTTGTGAGCATGGTTGTTCTCCTAGCTGCATAAAATGTTTCTATGTAAGACATCTGAATCTCCTGAGTATTCGTCCTGCTCGAATGAGCCCGGTTTCACAAGATTTCCATAACACAGGAAATATAATCAACTCTCTTCTTGTTGGCTGAAGGCACAAGACTTGTTTGAGGATGGGTAAATTCATTGAAAATTATGTTTGCTCATGCTGAATGCTAGGCAGGGAGGCTGCTATTGAACTTATAAAAAGGTTAATTTTACTCATGGTGTGGGAAGACTGAGCTGAAGAGTGTTGCTCTTCTCTGGACTCTGAAATTTAGATAAACATACTTTTACTCTGATGGTTGGATACACATGGCATGAGCTGTCTCCAAGCAGTTTTGGGGTGAGCAACTCAAAGATCCTATGCAGAAGACATTAACCAGATACAAAAAAAAAAAAAAAAAAAATAAAAATTATTTTAATTTTTTTAAAAAAAAGCACAT
>VUQH01003767.1:5699-18149 GCA_015106775.1 Etroplus canarensis | reverse complement strand
GAGAGGAGGGATAGTGAATATATTGGACAAAGGATGTTGAGGATGGAGCTGCCAGGCAGGAGGAGAAGAGGAAGACCACAGAGAAGATTCATGGATGTAGTGAAGGAGGACATGCAGAGGGTTGGTGTGAGGGAGGAGGATGCAAGGGATAGAGTGAGATGGAGGCAGATGATCCGCTGTGGCGACCCCTAACGGGAACAGCCGAAAGAAGAAGACTGCATGGCTAGGTGTTTGATTTTATACACCTGTGGCAATGGGACTGAATGGGACTGAAGAGGTGTGGTCCAATACTTTTGTCTCTTCCTGTTCAAAGGAAGTTCTTCTTCCTATTATTGCCTGTTTTTTTTTTTTTTAAATTTTATTTAGTTGAGGTTACTGTGGTTGTGAACCGGTGCCATATTGTTACAATGAATTCATCCTCCCTGCGTAAGCTTAGTAGGTTTTCATCTGTGACACAAATACAATGCATATAAAAATTCACCCCCCCCCTTGGATGTTTCACTCTTTTATATCCTTAATAAAAATTTGTGTTACTCAAATCTGTGAGCTTGGTTGAGACATACCCACACAGACTCAGTGCTGTGATAGACATCTAAAAAAGGGCATCTAATAAATACTGACATAAAGGGGGCGAATATTTATGCAAACATTTATTTTATCACATATATTTTTAATTAATTGACGTTAGTTTGTAACGTTAGTTTGTAGTGTTTTCACTTTGACATTAAAAAAGCTTTTTTTGTAAATTCTTGTCAAAAAAGCCAAATTATATTGACTATGATTTCATTTATTAAATAAAGGGTAATAAAAGGGTGAACCATCCAAGGCGGGTGAATACATTTTATAGGCATGGTAATTAAGACAGGAAGATGCCCCTCCCCTACCATTTCGAAGACAGTTTAGAGTTTAAATAGAAATTAACATTGAACACACAGCTCTAAATAGATAATCAGTCCCATAAATAGAAATCTGAAATTCTTGGAGCTGATCCAGAGGCAGTCAATCATGAAATGACTTGGATATTTTCTCACTGATATTTTAATGCATTAATAAATAATTCTGAAATAGATTAACTCAAACTAAATCAGTCCACACCTCAATTTATTGCCATTGATTAAATAATCTTTGAATGAGCTCCAGAACTTTATACCTGATGAAATCACCCACTCAGGTCTTAACGATGTTTTCTCCAGGAGTTTAACCCTGAGGAGTTTTACCACCTGCTGGAGGCAGCTGAGGACCATGCCAAGGAGGGACATCTGATGAAAACAGACATCCCCCGTTACATCATCAGCCAGCTGGGACTGACCAGAGACCCGATTGAAGGTGAAGGAGAGAAACATTTTACATTAGATAAATTAAAAAGGGACCTATTTTGCTCATTTATGGCTCTATATTTTTATCCTTGGACTCTATTAGAGTTACTTTGCACAAGTCCCAGTTCAAAAAAATTCTTATTTATTTCATACTGGGCCTCAGGACAGCCCCTCATTTCATACAATGTCTAAAACGAGCCCATTTAGCTCTCTCTCTTTGAGGTCACCTTTTCATTAAGCAATCTTTCCTGGCATCCGAAACATTAAAATGGATCCAAGTTCAATTCTGGTGAAATAAAAGTCCACATGATATATCATATCATATTTAATCTACTGAGTTTCACTTCATATTTTTCTCTTGGTTGTCCATGCTCCATTGGTGGGTTTAGGAACCACTGCATTAAGCCAACTTTCTTCTGATTGGCTGCCCCTTGTAAACAGAGGGTATAAACAGCAGATGTGTGGGTCATCTATGCTCACAGCCAGAGCGGCGTACTTGAGATGACCAAATTATGGCTATTGGCTCTAGAATAGACATTTTTTAAAAACCAAACGGATGGACTCAGAGCTCTTGCCTCACAGGGATCACTTATACATATGCTGACATCGTATTTGAAACTTTGCCCATGTTTATTATAACCACAGTAACAGTAAATATGTGACAGAAAATAAAGAAATGCATTGTAGTTCCATTTTAACTTATTAGTAAATAAAATGACTTTTATATTTTTAAACAAATCTGTTTTTGTCGTTAGACATGGTTAACCTGGAAAGTTATGACAGCGAGGGACCGGTGACGCCTGAAACAGATGATTCAACGGAGGTGAGAAATAATCCTCAGTCTGGTCATTTCTCCTGTGTTTCGTCCTTTTCCTACTTTTTCTGAAAGTTTAATGACCTGCCAAGGTTAATGAAAATGTCCTCACCTGCTAATTACTTGGCATACATGCTTTTATCAATCTAACTTAGCTAATTTACGCTGAGATTATTAAGCAGGTTATGCCCGTTCCTTAGGTCTCATGGCCTTTTCTTTAGCATTAGGCACACCTCCAAATTACAGTAAGTTTAAAAAAAAAACATTAAGAAAGAGGAAGAAGAACAGACCTGAAGCAGCTTCTACTTATCTGTCCAAATGATTTGAATGTGCATCAGTAAAGACAAAAATGATCTGTTAACATGTAGAACCACCTTCTTGTCCTCCCACTGGATCATGTTGAAATTTTGCATTGTGATCTTTGATCCACAGGGTAAAATGAGAGCAATGAAACCACCGGGAGAAGCAGACTTCCAGACCATCAAGCTGATCAGTAATGGAGCGTATGGGTGAGTAAAGCATCTTCATCACTCACTCATGCTTTTAACGAACAGCGCAGAGGCAGTGAAATGAAAATACTCAAATTGCATGTGTCTGTGGGTATGTTTTTGTGCGAACCAGCGCTGTTTACTTGGTGCGGCATCTGGAGACGCGGCAGCGATTTGCCATGAAGAAGATTAACAAGCAAAACTTGATCCTGAGGAACCAGATCCAGCAGGCCTTTGTGGAAAGAGACATCCTCACCTTTGCGGAGAACCCCTTCGTCGTCTCCATGTTCTGCTCCTTTGAAACACGTCGGCACCTTTGCATGGTCATGGAGTACGTAGAAGGTGAGGTGGAGATCTGCACGTGCAGGTACATGGATACAGTGTGCACTGGCCACTGCTCCCAGCAATGTATGACTGCAGTGTATATGTCCCCAGATGGGGAAATTCAAATCAATTCACCAACACTCTTACAGATCGAACACACACACACACACATACATACAGAGCATGCACTGAGGGAGGTTAGTGAAAAAGGCTGCCATATTACAGGCGCCAATGAGCAATGTGGGGGGGGGGGTTCGGTGCCTTTGCTCAGGGGCACCACGGCAATGCTCAGGGGGTGAGCTGGCATTTTTCTGGCCTCTGGTCCACCTCCACACATATGATTCCAGGGTGAGGTCTTTAGCCAGCTGGTCTTGGATGGCCACTGGGTCCAGGTCCGGACAGGTCTTGAGCCAGCGGCCCTCAGCAACCCTCTGACTCCCAAACGAGTCCTCCGGCACACTGAGCGATTGCCGCCCCAGTGTTACACCTCTGCATTTGCAATTTCACCATGGACCCGAAACATGTGCAGAGTGCAAACTTCACTTCTGTGTCACACTGACTGTGTTCTTCACTCGTCAAAATGGGAGTTACAATAGTCTAGGACAAAAGGTACCAGGTGATGTTCTTTGTAAATGCTAATGTCAGCAGTGAGACTAATCAAATAATGAATCGTGCTGGCAGGTGGGGACTGTGCCACTCTGCTGAAAAACATCGGAGCTCTGCCTGTGGAAATGGCACGCATGTACTTTGCAGAGACCGTCCTAGCGCTGGAGTACTTACACAACTATGGCATTGTACACCGCGATCTCAAGCCTGACAAGTAAGACAGAGTTCATTTCCATCACACTGCTGCAAAGAGATAGAAAGAATACTTAAAGCTTGCATGGCTTTAATGTAACTCTTCTGTTTCCGTTCTCAGCCTCTTGATTACATCAATGGGCCACATCAAGTTGACTGATTTCGGCCTATCTAAGATGGGTCTGATGAGTCTGACCACCAACTTGTATGAAGGACACATAGAGAAGGACACTCGGGAGTTTTTGGATAAGCAGGTATGACAAATACATTTGTTACACAGCAGTTTACTCAAATCTTAAGATGTTCAAATAAACGGACAAAGCAACTGAATTTTACTTGGGCAAAGTAACAAAGCTGTTAGCGGTGTTAAAATGAAGTATTCAGTGAATTAAAATTAAGCGAACTTATTAGAATAATACAGTCGAACTTTAAGTTGTGTTTTTTTAATCAATATTAAATATACTATGATCCAAGCAATGTTTCAGTATGAAATGTCCTTTGATGGCTTCATTTCTATGCAAAGCTATCATTGTGTATCATGTCATTGTGTGGCAGGCATGTCTCACAAAATGATTCATAGTTGGCACAACAGTAGACTAGCATTTTCTCAGTTATTATAATCATTCCTCTTTTAGGAGAGGCTTATTTTTTCAGGGCTTTTATTCTGCGCTCACGCTTTGAATTTAAGCCTCATTATTTCTCGGGCATTCATCGTGGCAGCCAGATATCTGTTAGGATTCAGTCCATGCCCATCTGCACATAAAAAACACTCACCGGGGCTTTCATCTTGTTTTGGCATCTCTGAGGTGATCTATTTGGCTAAGCATAAATGTACATGCTCCCTACATGCTGTGTGTTTCTTGCTCAGTGGCAAGTGCGTCTCAGTTGGCGACTGTACAGTTTAAAATAATGAATTTGATTCAATTAGATGTGACAGAAGTGTTTTTAGCAGCAAAAATGCACATGCCCGCGATGAGGACTGGACTGCCCCAAAAAAAAGGTCACAGAATTTTTAAAAAGGACTGAGAAAATTAACTGTTACTTTCCTTTAAGGTGTGTGGAACGCCAGAGTATATTGCCCCAGAGGTGATTCTTCGTCAAGGTTATGGAAAGCCAGTGGACTGGTGGGCCATGGGCATAATCCTGTATGAGTTCCTGGTGGGTTGTGTGCCTTTCTTTGGAGACACTCCAGAGGAGCTGTTTGGACAGGTCATTACAGGTGAGGGATCAAAATGTTTGAGTGGAATTAGTGTTTTTAATTTTAGTCCTGCGCCATCCACCACAATCTCCTCATGCCCCTCTCGCTTGCATCTGGTAGATGACATAGTATGGCCAGAAGGAGATGAGGCTCTTCCTGTTGATGCCCAGCACCTGATTTCCTCACTTCTACAGACAAATCCACTGGTTCGGCTGGGCACAGGTCAGTCCCATAAAGGAGAGGGTGTGTTTTTTTTTTTCTATCTTCTATCATGTGCTCCTTTGTCACCATCATCAGTTATATTTTATGTGCATTAATTTAGATTCAAATCAAACTGGACATGTTTCACACAGATTTATACATCATGCATATTTTAAGGTTCCAATATATTGTGGCTAGTCCAACCATTATTTTACTCTTAGCTATTGTAATAATTATTTTTCTGTTTAGACTTCTCTGCTACTTCTCAGTCAGTCTCAGTTCCACCATATAGTGTAATGGCAATGTGTGTGTGATTTTTCTTTTGGCTGTGTAGTATAATTTAAATAATACAACAGTATGTACAAGTACAGCTCATAGTAAAACATTTTTCTGTAACAATTAGGATAATCTTTAATTTTAATGATTTCCACAATGAGGAATTGCCTTTAGGTTTGAATCCTTTCCCAGCTTAAGGATCCCATAGCCAGATTTGAAATCTTACAGTCTTCTATGGCCCACCCAAACTTTTAATCACAATTCCAGTCAGTAATCATTAATCATCAATAGATTCCCTCAACATAATTATTTCTGTGAACTCCAAAAGTGAAATGCTGCTTAAGTACCTATATACTTTTGTTTCTATGCAGAGCTTTTACTTGTGGTTACGTTTTTTTATAGTGCTGTATTAGCACTTTTACATAAGTAATACATATGAATGCCTCCTCCACCACTGGATGTACCCCTTGGGTACACCTAACCCCTACTGGGAGTCGCTGACCTAGAACAATAACTGTCAACCTGCGTGTTGGCTCACGGGTTCGGTTTACCCAAATAAGTCAAGTTCAGTCAGGGTTGAAATGCCTCTATATGCTTTAGGGCTGCGGTTATTACCTGTCTGTCATTGCTCTCGCTCCTTCTCACTTTATATACCCACCTCCTTTCCTTTGCTCTGCCCCCAAGGTGGTGCTTTTGAAGTCAAGCAGCACTCATTCTTCACTGAGGTGGACTGGAACAGCCTGCTGAGACAGAAGGCGGAGTTCATCCCTCATCTAGAGTCAGAAGAAGATACCAGTTATTTTGACAGTAAGTTCACCTCTGGGGATGCAGGGTGCTTTGGAAAATTTTGATTCCAGCCACGGAACACGAATCCTTTGCAGGTTATGAATTTCTTACTCTTTGAGACCGATGAAGGTCTTCTGAGTCATCTCTAGCTACACCCCACCACCCTAATTAACTGTCCCCTGGATATCTCCTGTAAACACACAAAGGCATTTGTTAGTGTAAAGCACATCTTTAGACTTGAAAGTGTCAATTCAGCGCATTCAAGTGCAGGGAGACTGCTTCTGAGTGCCTGCTTTTGTCTCAAGGAATATGAGTTAATGCCAGTAGTTTGAAATGCCTGTTAGTATGAGGAGTTAGAACAGCAGAACGAAGCCGCTGCTGGCTGATTTCTTGTTCATTTTGATTTGGTCTCTTTCTGCGTCTCATCACCAGCTCGTTCTGAGCGCTACCACCATGTGCATTCATATGATGAAGATGATACCAATGACGATGAGCCTGTGGAGATTCATCGCTTCTCATCATGCTCCCCTCGCTTTAGCAAGGTCGGGACCTAAACATTATGTTTTGTAATGTGCATTCATCAGTCCACATAAAAATACAATGAAATGCCCTAAAAACACTAACTTTATTGCTGCGTGGACATGAAGGTGTACAGCAGTATGGAGCATCTGTCCCAGCTGGAGCATAAACCCCACGGAGTAACTCTCCGGGAGCATAAGGTCCCCAGGGAGGATCGAGTGGCCAAGAGAGAAAGCCTGGGAAGTGTCACTCTCCGAGACAAGAGCTGGAGGACTGGCTCACCGGAGATGTGAGTACAAAGCCGAGTTAATAAAGAACAGCTGTCTATGTATTCTAGATTGTGTGACATTCTTTGGCTTAGTCTTTTTGAAGGAAGCTTTATTTAAGACAACGCTGCCTTGGTTTTTTAGGAAGCGCTTGTCCTGCTCTGAGTCCTCCTTCGCTGAAAGTGACTCCAGCCCACCGTCTGGGGCACGAAGGCGTTTCTCTGCCCTTATGGATTCATACCGATTGGCCTCTCCTATGGAGTTGGACTCTGAGCTGCCTGTCCCAGGCAGGCAACCTCCAGTGAAGGCCAGGGGAACTTCTTTAGAAGGAGCCATGGGTACCATCTCCTCTCAAAGCGATCTGAGGACATTCCTTAAAGAAAGTAATGGAGGTAAGATGGGACGAAGCAGAACTTGAACAATTTGAATTGTGATCCTAAACCCAAGATCTTCTATTTACTGTTGGCTTTCACTTTTCTATCATGTTACAGACAAACTTTTGAGACCTGCTGATGCATCATTGCCTCTGCCAAGCAGTGCTACAATTCTGGGGCTACCAGACTCACAGGGGACCCGCGGGGCCACCACAGACCTGGTGCTTCGGAGAGTTCGCCACCAGCAGCTCTCAGCTGAGGGAGAAAAACGGAACTCAAGACCAGGAACCAAAGTTATTAAGTCAGCCTCTGCCACTGCTCTGTCTGTCATCATTCCTGCAGGTAAAGGCATGCCTTACACTGCTTTAATAGAGGAAATGTAAAAAGAGATTTAGAAGTAAATCTTGTCTTGTTCTTTTCTCAGTGGAACAACATGGTGCCTCACCTCTGGCGAGTCCCATGTCTCCTCGCTCCCTCTCATCCAACCCTTCCTCTCGTGACTCATCCCCCAGCAGAGACTACTCTCCCGTGGTCAACATCCTGCATTCCCCCATCACCATCCACCGCTCCGGGAAGAAGTATGGTTTCACCCTTCGAGCAATTAGAGTCTACATAGGAGACAGTGATGTTTACAGCGTGCATCACATGGTCTGGGTGAGAAAGCAAAACAAACAGTATGCACAGTTTTTGATTTTTGTACTTAAAACACTGCTGAAAGAAGTATCTGTAGCACCTTTCATGCTTTATACCAACATGCATAAAAGTTAAAACATCCAGAGTTAAATGCAAATCAAAAATTGCAAGCAGAAACAATAAAATACAACAAAGTAGAAAAACAAGGGTAAAAAATAAAATTAGGCTTCAGTGTTTAAAATAATGTAATGAAGTACAGAACAAAGCACTACAGACTGCTTAAAAAGTCTTTTTAGATTACTATTTAGGAATAAACAATTAGTCATTATGAGAAATAGGTGAATTGAACATAGTCAATTGCATAGTGAGGTTTTAATAAATGTGATGACCATTATGATGATTATAAAGACCATTGCCCCAGATTAATCCTGTTTTGAGAGCTTTTAGAATTCTTTTCCAACATTTAAGTTGAAATGTCCAGTTTACATTTATAATCTGATTGCTTAACAAAGTCTGTTAAACAGTTTGAAGTTACATGATTCTGGCAATTTAAATCTGTGTGTTATCTGCATAGCTCTGAATTTTGCCAGTGTGTTGCTGAAAAATGTGCCTGAAAATGCTGAAAAGGAAAATTTGTGTGGGCCATGTAAAGAGCCCTATAGAATACCAGATTGCATCTGATGGGAATTTGAATTAATGTTTGCTTGACTGACAAAATCTGTGACGTTAATTTATCTGTTCTAATCACAGCATGTGGAGGATGGAGGTCCTGCTCAGGAGGCTGGACTTAGTGCTGGTGACCTGATTACTCATGTAAATGGGGAGTCAGTCCATGGTTTGGTTCATACAGAGGTAGTGGAGCTCATCCTGAAGGTAAGAAAGATCTATCCAACTTAAATGTAAAAAAATCTTTATATATCTATATGTGTTTATAATAATATAATTCATTTGTTAACTTCAGAGTGGAAACAAGGTGACTGTTACAACTACTCCTTTTGAGAACACTTCTATCAAAGTGGGTCCTGCCCGCAAGTCCAGCTATAAATCCAAGATGGCACGGCGCAGCAAGAGGACTGGGGCCAAGGATGGACAAGAGTGCGTTTTTGCAGAATTAAAAGAAAACTTACTACATTCATTTTTGGATGCCTTTATTCTCCACAATTTACTTTTATTTGTCTTCCAGTAAGAAGCGCAGCTCCCTGTTCAGGAAAATCACCAAGCAGTCCAACCTGCTTCACACCAGCCGGAGCCTCTCCTCTTTAAATCGTTCTCTGTCCTCTGGAGACAGCCTCCCGGGCTCCCCCACCCACAGCATCTCCGCTCGCTCGCCCACTCAGAGTTATCGCTCCACTCTTGAATCCCCGTACCTGGGTCAGTATGGAAGGTCAACAATACACATGCCTGTTATCAGCTAGTTTTTTCTAGAACTGAAAACAAATAATTGAAACAATAAAGCTTAAAAGCATGAAACAACTGGGCAAGAGGGTTATACAGCAATGTTTACTACCACCATGTAATGGGCTAAAATGTTGTAATCAAGGTTGTTATAGTTAACAAAAGTTAAACTAAAAACTAAAATTAGAAGAGAGAAAACATTTTATTTACTGAAATAAAAATTAAAAATGACTAAAACAATATTGTGTGCTCACAAATCTAGCTAATGTAAAAATACAAATATACGGGATATGTCCTTAGTTTAAGTCTTTGTTAATTTGGTCAGACAGCCTGTCTGGCGAGCCTTTGGTGCGTCTGTTTATTGAGACTCAGGATGTCTGAAAGTCAACTGCCTTCACAAAGTGTTGTGTTTGTATTGAAATTTCTAGCCTGATCATCTTAAATCTTCCTCTGACAAATATCGTCCATATTATAATAATCAAGTAAATTACAACTAACACTAACACTGTCAGGGTGAGGTGTGGTGTAAGGACCCACTATGCAGGACACCGTGGCAGACAGGTTATACACAAAGTGAGCTTTAATAAGCTGTTAAATGGTCCGTCAAAATGAGGAAAGTTCACAAAATTAAAAAATAACAGCCAACATTGAGTGAGAAGACCAGCTCTGCCATGGCTTGGCATAAAGAACACAGGGAGGGGTATAAATACACAAAGAGTAGCAAGTAAAGTGGCAACAGGTGGGAAGGGAGCACAGGTGACAACAATCAAGGGCAGGATGAAAAACTAGATACAATGCATGAGACACAAACACCTACCAAAGTGAAAAACAGAAAGACACAATACTGACAGGGAATGGTGACACAAGACTAAACTTGACAGATGAACAAGAACACAAGAGGATAACACAGAGGAGACATAAAGAGAGCTAATAACAGACTAAACATAGGCAGGGGATAGAAGTGAGGCTTAAACATAAACTGAGAATACAATAAACTGGGCATGAGAACTAAGAAACAAAGAAACAATGATTTGAACTGCAAGTTCAAAACCCGGGATCACAGCAGTAAGCAAAAACTGCACAAAGAACATAAATACAAGGATTCAAAGGTAACATGTACAGAAAACAGAAGGGAAGCTGGATTAATAGAACTAAAACCAAAACTACAAGAATCAAGAACCTCAGTACACGATGAGAAAAAATAAAACAAAACATCTCGAAAACTATCAAAAATCAGTCTCACCACAAAACCCACGGGCCATAACCATGCAGACCTGACCCAAACCCACTTGACATGATGTGAGGCTAAATGTCATTTTTCAATTTTTTGGATTTTTAAGAACCAACATTTGCAGCAGCAAAGTTGATTTCTTAATGTCTCTGATTTTTTCTTTTTTACCATTTTCAGCCATAGCACAAGCAGACAGCAATGGCAGCAGATGCAACATGGTGTCACCATGAACATATAAGATCCCATTAACTTTTTGGTTTTCGTTTGATACAGATTGGACAAGTAGTCAGAGAGATATGCCTAAAAGTCTACAAATCTTTACAGCTAAGGCCACCTAGTGGCAAATCCATATTGTCAAACTGGCTGAGAATATAATTAAGTTCCACATCTCATGGAGTTTTACCAAAATTCAAAATCCTGCGTCAAAAAGGTTTTGTGCTATGGTGATTACTTAAAGGACTTTCTGCAGGTCTAGCAGACTCCAACTGGCTCCAGCTGCCTGTGTCAGGGCACCTGTCAATCAAAGCAGCAATCCCCTAACTGAATTATGCAGGTGGATGAGCTGTAAAACAATTCACCCCACTTGGGGGCTGAGTGGGGAAACTATCTACAGAGGCCAAAACAATTTTTATATCAGGCTATACATGCACTTTTTTGATGCTTTATAGTTGCACATTTTAACATAGGAGCCTACAAGGGTTGACTCGCTTTTGGAGAAGCCTTATGTGGCCCCTAGAGGAACTGCAGTTTTTGCCACTTCTGTGTCAACTTCTTGAGCAAAACACACAGCATAAGCCTATTCATTTCATTTTGTTGAAAACTGTTTAAATGTCCTTTGTTTTCCTCAGGCACCTCATCCCAGAGTAGCTCCCCAGCATCCAGCACCCCTAACTCCCCTGCAGCCTCTCACCACATGAGGCCCAGCTCCCTGCACGGCCTGTCTCCCAAACTTCACCGCCAGTATCGCTCTGCTCGCTGCAAATCTGCCGGCAACATCCCTTTGTCCCCCCTGGCTCACACCCCATCCCCTACCACCTCCTCCCCTCCACCTCTTACTGGGCATACGGTGGGGAGCTCCAATACCACACAGATGTTTCCTGCCAAGCTGCACTCCTCACCTCCTGTTGCCCGCCCACGTCCCAAGAGTGCTGAGCCACCTAGATCCCCTTTGCTGCAGCGGGTGCAGTCTGCAGAGAAGCTGGGAGCACCGATTCTGCCTTCCTCTTCTTCATCATCATCATCACCTTCCCCTTTAATGGGAGGGGTGTCATTACGCAAGCATAGCCTGGAGGTGACCCATGGAGACTATAGGAGAGAGTCCTTCCACTGTGAGCACAGTCTACAAAGTCTGCTAGAGATGGAGGGAGAGAATGGACCTGCTCCCCCCTCTCCTTCATCATCGTCCTCCCCCTCTCCACCTATGGGAGGGGAGATTGGAGGCCTAAAACCTGTGAGAAGACTGGGAAGGCAGGAGTCTCCACTTAGCCGTGACACACTTCTAACAGCAAGAGAGAAAGACACCCAAACCACAGAGTCTGAGCTCGCTGGGTCGCAAACTGCAGCTTCTAAAGCAGAGTCTAAGACAAATGTTGTTGACACGACTAAAAAATTACCTCCTGTTGACGTAGCAAAGAGTAACGGATGTGCAGCTGTGGTTGAAATCAAGTCCAGTACTACATCTACAGAGACCAAGCCCAGCTCTGGGAACAAACCTCCAAATGCAAGCGCTTCAAGTTCTGAGGTCTCAGTCTCCAAGATTAAACCCAGTGACAAAACCTCAACTTCAGGTGCATCAAAGGGCCTGCAAAAACAAGACACCAAGCAGCAGATT
>VUQH01003764.1:1748-35378 GCA_015106775.1 Etroplus canarensis | reverse complement strand
CACACACACACAGACAGCAACACACCACACACAACACAGGCCCCGTGTGGAGATAAATGTGACCAGCAGTCCTCACCCCCAGCAGAAGAAAATCCAATTCTCTTTCACTTTTATCCCTGAGACTAATGTTACTGTCAAAGAAGACACCACCACCAGAGACCAGAAGACTCTGTTTGTGTGTGTGTGTGTGTGTGTGTGTTTGCTGTGGTGAGATACTGAATTCATTTAAGGTGATGTATTGCTGTCTTTACCTAAATCTTACTGTAGGCCTCAGTGGTATTGTTTTTGCCTGTTCGTGACAAGCTTTTGACCCTTCCTCCACCATCCCATCCCCTCTCCTGTTGTCTCTTCTTACCCTTCTCCTCTTCTCCTTTTCTATGTCTTGCATTTCTTCTTTTACTTCTCATCTATATTTTTCTTTCCAGTTATTTCCTCCCCTCTCCTCTTCCTTCCGTCTATATCCCATCCTTCTGTCATCCTTAATCTTCTTTGATATTCTCTGATCTTTGCTTGTCCTTCTTTAGCTTAAACACATACATACATGCGTACAAGAAAGAAAGAGAGAAAGTCTTTTGGAATTTAAAAAAAACATAAATCAATTCTCCAGATCCCATCTTTTTTTTTCCCTAAACAACACTCTCTTTCTAACCTTCTTGGGTTTCTCCCTCCTTTATCTTTCCCTTAGGTTTTCTTCCCAGCATCTCTGAGGTCTGATTTGGTAAATGTGACCTATTCATCATGTTTACAAGCCATGCACACACACACACACACACACACACACACACACACTATCATATTTAACTACACATTGTGTGTTTGTGATTGGCAAAGCTCGGCTGTAGGGGGTGGTACCAAGGGATAACCCTGTAAAACACGGACAACTGCTGTTTTTGGTGTGTGTGCGTGCTTGTGTGCACATGTGATTGCAGGTACTTTGTTAATCATTTGTAAGCCCCACCAGATGCCATGCAGGGGACCATAGTGCACAGGGCCTGTCAGTCAACCAGTGCCTTCATCACGCACACACTCATGCAGGTGCAGGTGCACAGCGATCCAACCGCAACCCCCTTCCCTTGAGGCTGATTAGTATTCATGAGATCTCAGGAGGCCCCCTTACACACACACACACACACACACACACACACACACACACACACACACACACATATTCTGGTGGATTGGTCTATTCTAATTATCTCCTGGCGTTTATGGAGAGGGCTGATTAGAACCTGTCAGTGTGACTGATGACGACATGCCATGCTATCCCCAAGAGAGAGGCAGAGAGACGGAGAGGACGGCTGGTCACAGCTGTGGTCTCTGCCTCTTCGCTGTCCTCCGCTCTTTATAGTTTGTGTATTTCTTGCTTGTAACTCTGCCTTACTAAAAGCTGTCTTGTAATGTCTCTCTGTAGGTAAGCCAGTGATGATCATAACAGAGTTCATGGAAAATGGATCTCTGGACACGTTCCTCAAGGTGAGTCATGGCTCAGCTGGAAGGAACACAACAGTCGCATTTCCTCCAAGGTCAGGACCACAAGTCTTCACAGAGCCCACGAAGAAAATGATGTTCCAGCTGGAAAGAGTGAAATTTTAGAGTTCATTTCCACAAATTGCACAACTTGAGGGAAGATTATTTTTCAGAAATTATTATAATGGTACATGACTTTAAATTGTTGTTGATCTCTCAAAGCTGGAGAAATCATTTCAGCAATGGTCCACCAAGGACTTATCTTAAGCAATCAAGGCCTTATGAGACCTGAGTTTCAATAGGTTTGATGCATACAGTATTTATGTAAAGGCTCTTGTTTTACAGAAACTTTCATGTTCTTTATTAACTAGTAATTGTGCACAGGTGGGAAACATCTGTCAGTTTTCACGAACAAAATGACATATTTTCACTAAATGTACAGTAAGAGCGGAATAGTATTTGCAGTTATACATAGTGAGTATTTAACTGGATGACATTAAAAAAACTGTAGTGAAAAATCAGTGATCATGACCACAGGAAACGTTTTATCAATATAAAGTATGTATGCAGCCTTTAAGTAGGGTTTGTAGCTATGATATATTCAGGGCACATACACAGACATCGTAAAAAAACAAACATTTAGATGGATTGATGTTTTCCTCATAGTTTTTGATACTGGGTCAATGAAATGCACTTAGTGTCCATATTCCAGAACAGAAAATTGCATCCGACTGCTGACTAATAGGCAATAAAAAAAGGAAAGCATATTGCTTTTTGTGGTTTTTGCTTTGTCAGGATACACAAAAATGACACAGTCAAAATGTAATGTAGTGGTGGTCTGGAGTGGTTTTAAGTAACAGAAGGTTTCGGTGGAAATATTTTATTTAGAAGATGAGGATTAATAGTATAATACTGTAAAATATAATTTTCTAGTCATAATATCTGTTTGTACAAAATATATACTAGAAGTGGCAAAGATGCTTGAGTCAGGGTTTCCATACATCCAGCTGAACAGATTTAGATTCAGTGTTGTTTGTTAGGCAGTAAATTCACTGCAGTACTCAGAGCCATTAAGGCTGTGATGATAGGCCCATTGCTTAATAGACACCAATCCTGGCAGCAACATTGAAGCAAAATGCAGTGACAGATTAAAAAAATGGCTCAAGCACAATATCCTTAAAGTACACACACAATAACACACTTACACAGATACACGCACATTTTCTGTTAGAGCATGTATTGTAATGAGGATCCTAAATGTGTCCGAAGGGAGCCCATATAATCATGGAGCCAGTTTTATAGTAGTTAGTTATAATTTAGTTTCTAATTTTTTGTGTGCCAAAATTTGCCAAAAATTCACCCTTTCCACCTCTCATCTTTTTCATTAATTCCATTGTCAACCTCTCTGCCCTGCATTTGTCTCCTCTCTCGTTCTCTGCCCTGCCTACCCTTCCTCCTTCTTACTGGCAATGCAATGTGGTGGGCAGATTGATAGAGGAAGTCAGTAGGTTTGTTAGACAGTCCAATCAATCAGCATCTCACAAAACCACCAGCTAATTAACTTAGTCCACAGCTGCCGAGGGGGAGAGAGAGAGAGAAATGAAACGATAGAGGAAAGGAGTGTAGGGGAGTCACAGATGCAGAAAGATGAAGGAAGATGGATGGATAGATGGAGACTGAATCAAAGTATTACAGAGTTCTCTCACTCTAAGACAGAGGCTGAGGAGAGACAGAGATGGATGGAGAGAACAAAGAGACAGAGGAAGGAGAGTTGATATAAAGGAGAGAGGGTGACTGATAACATGGATGGTTTTTTAACGGGGACCATTGGCCCAGGGCAGAAATAATTGGCACAGGAAGGTGAGTTGGACTGTCATCGATCAACAGGCTCCACTCTCTGCCAAAGACAGCTCAAATCTGAAATCCAGTGAGCTCGGAATGGGCACACGGTCAGTGTTTGAGAGGAAAGTTTTGTCTCCTCTGTCAGATCCAATCCTCTGCAAGTTGGCTTTTTTGTGATCCTCCATTGATCCCTGGAAGGCGAAATCCATCTTTTGCTTGCCATGTGCCATGGGGAGGTCAAATTGTGGGGTTAGCTGGAGCTGAAAGAGATTCACAGTCTTACGAACGGACATTTGCTAAGCGTGCATTGCTGACATTGCAGAAGTTTGAATCCCGGGAGTTACTGGTCCTTTAGAGACCCAAAATAACATTTTACTTGCAACTTTACCCTTTGCTATATTCTGGCAGCAGCATTTGCCACTTCACTTGGCATTTTAGTGCTTTTCCATGCTTACTGCATTAACAGGACTGCAGAAAAAAAGGTGTAACGGTTATGTCTTACAATGAGAATGCAAGGAGTGTAATATTTACTGAACACACCCCTGCTGCTGTATTGTTTGGAACTGTGGATGTTTGTGCTGTCAGCACTCATATTAGGAATTCATTATTTGAATATGAGCAGATGGATTTTAAAAGTTGTCATTTCCAAGACCAAGAAATTGTGTTACATTTTGCTTTTGGAACTTTCACTAAAGTGGCAAAGAACTAGTAGTTTTATGTTGGCCAAAAATGAATGCTTCAGCAAAGCCTATCAATCAGAAGAAAGTGGCCTTTTAAGTAGAGAGGCTTTAAGAGCTAAAACAGTTTGTGTCTGACAGTGGATAAACTGATGGCTACATAAAGGGCCAGTATAAGATAAATAAGGATATTTTCAACTGTGAATCATGCGAAGATACTCTAGTGGAGTCCCAGAATATAAATGCAGAACTGGAAATGGGCATAATAGTTTCCCTTTAATACTTTGTTCTTCTTATTAATCCATCTTTCTCCTTGGCGCTCACTCCAGAAACATGACGGCCAATTCACAGTGATCCAGCTGGTTGGCATGCTGCGTGGTATCGCCTCAGGTATGAAGTACCTGTCAGACATGAGCTACGTTCACAGAGACCTGGCAGCTCGAAACATACTGGTGAACAGCAACCTGGTGTGTAAGGTGTCTGACTTTGGCCTGAGCCGAGTTCTGGAGGACGACCCCGAGGCTGCCTACACTACAAGGGTAAAACACACAAAACTGGAAGTGAAAATGGAGCTAAAGTCTTTTGTTTTTGTGATGAACCTGACTGCAGATTCATTTTTCTTTATCACTTAAATATTTACAGGCTATATATGTGCTATCACATCTTGAGTTCACACATTTGCTGTTAAATGCAGCCAAAGATCTGTGACTAACTGAAAACACATTTATTGTTGAATTTGTCAAATGAACAGACATCACTGAAAGAATAAATCTCAGAGCCAAAAACACTAGAAGTGCTGAGGTTTTTCTCCAATTGATTAAATGAACCTGTGAATCAACAAATGAAATCATAAAACATCAATTATTCAATGAACCAGAATAACTTTTTTGCCGTTTTAGGAGGCCACTGGGACATATCTTTCCCCTGGAGGGAAGATCCCTATTAGATGGACTGCTCCAGAAGCTATAGCCTACAGGAAGTTCACCACAGCCAGCGATGTGTGGAGTTATGGTATTGTTATGTGGGAGGTGGTTTCATATGGAGAGAGACCCTACTGGGACATGAACAACCAGGATGTGAGTAATTTTATTATTGTCTAATCTATCAGACATGGTCTGGAAGAAAATGAGTCACCGACTTCTTGATATATATATGAATATCATAATCTAAATGTTAAATTGTCTTTAACGTAAAGGAAGTAGAGATACTGTCACATGGTTAGTGGCTGTCTGTGTTTTTTAGACATGTGGTCGACCCCATGCAAGTTGTGGTAAAGTTAAATAAAATAAGACCTTGGTTTTAAAAAGGTGCAGTTAGCCTATAATTTGCATTTCAATTAGCAATAATTAGAATTTTTCTTTAACATAAGTTGTAAGCTGTGACTTTCTAGAGAAGTCAAATTAAACTTTTACTTCTGTTCGCACAGCAAATGGGACCTAAATTAACCCCATCTAAATAGAGGAATAAACAGACCTCACTTTTGCATATTTTAGACTTCTGGAGAAAAATAAACTGTCCTCTGTGTACTGCATTCTGAACAGTGTCTTTGACCTCTGTCCTGTTTGCAAAGTTTGAAATCTTTGGGTTAGTTCACCATTCAAAGGACATTTAAGTGAAGATAAATATTGAGACTTATGTGAATTTGATGCTTAGTGTTATTCCTCAGCTCAGCCAGCCAGCGATTGTGTTTTTAGGCCTCTGCAGACATGGTTGGAATCATTATATGTTCTGGCTTTCGATCCAGCTCTAGGTTGTCCTATACTTGTTAACACAATATCTCAGGAACACCTTGTGATGTTCTAGTGCAAGTATTCTAGCGCAAATGTTCAAAGGTCAAGGTCACTGTGACCTCATGGCTGGAGAGGATTTTATTAAATTCATTTACTTGTATTTAAGAATGAAATGATTAGATTACACCAATTCTCTGGCCAAAGGTAACGGGGACCTCTCAGAACAAGTTTTTGGATGTAAGTCAAGAATTCATTCATATGCATTCAATTATGACAAAATTCACACACATGTCGAAAAGGGTAAAAAGATGAAGTAAAGAAATCATATATACAAAAAGTCAACTTCTCTGTGACATCACAATGTTCTGCAAATGCACTTTCATGGTTATTATTTAGTGCTGCAACTCAGGAACAGAAGGGGAGATGGATATATAATGTAACTTGACCTGTTAAGAGGAGTGATACAGAGATGGTTTTACTTTCTAACCTTTTACAGAGATCTGAAGAAAAATCCTGTTTCAGAGCAATTTTACTCATTGAACAGTCACTTCGCTATCAAAGCTTGTTCGATTTGAGTACTTCAAAGAGCCAGTGTAGTGTATGGAGATTTTTGAATATGACAGATTTCATCTGCAGCAAAGCAATGCATAAAAAGTGCAGTATGTCATATAAGCGCACAAAGTTAACAGTTAAACACAAAAACAGTACTGTATATACTATTTCCAAGATATATCTTTATATTCTTCAGTTTTTAAAAGAGAAAATATTAAAGCAGAGTTGTACTATGCATGTCTTTTTATGGTTTTCACGTATATGTTTATATGTTATATATAATTTTTGCTGTAAGTCCTTATGGATTACCCAGTTACAGTATACATACAAAGGCTTTGACTTAGTGGTGTTTTCAGATAACAAAAGTTGACAAAATGTGCTTGACTTCTGAGTGTGCTGAAGATGTAGATGATGCTGTTCACATCTGCAAAAAATTAAAATAAATTCCAGTTAGTGGTGAGACAACTTTGGAAACAGCTTGGAAAACAACAAGATAGTAATAAATCTTTGTGAAAAAGGATTTAATTATTTGCTTTTCATGAAGTTTAACCAGCAGTTGCTCTTTGATTGGTGTCTTACAGTGGATAATTTTCATAATTTCCTGTAAAAAAACACAAATTTGCATTAATAACATATTGTGTAAAAAAGTTTAATGGGACAGTAAGAATAAATTATACACTATAGCATTATGTGTGTGTTTTTTAGTAAAGTGTCTGAAGTTTTGGATTGGTTGCCATGATACTTTAAAGAGATATTTGTGGTTCACAGAGAATGAATCACAATGAAATTTGTAATCCTTTTCCTTGTCTCTGGGGCCATGAGCAGGTCAAAATTTTGCAACCAAATGTTAGAACTCTATCATCCAAAACTAAGATGGTGAACATAGAAAGAATAATACATTGTCATTAGGTAGACTAGTGCAGTGCCTGTTCAGGGAGAGCATAACTCAAGCTGTCTGGCTGCAATTTGTTGTAAAAGCGAACAGACAAGCACATAATGTTACTGATTTTAAAAGATGCAATTAGTAAACACATGGATATGCTGCTGGAAGGCATAAAACACAAGCACTGAGCCCAAGGAGCAGAGCAAATGGTAACTGAGCCAGTTTATAAATAATTCTGGAAACTTACCTTGAATGCATTGTGAATGATCAGTTTTTGTATATAAACATGCAGTCATGTGAAAAAGAACACTTTCATGTGACTCTGTGCAGTCCTGTGAAAATTACACCCTTACTGCTTCCAAAGAATTTAGGAGGGTAAGTAGCAGCAAGGAGCTGCTAATCAAATGACCTTGGTTAATTGAGCATCACCCAGTATGATCACCTCAGTAAAAGCAGTTTGCTGGTCTGGAGACTTTGAGTTGTTAACACACTGGCACAATTTTCCTAAGAGTGGACGTCCGGGCAAATTTGTCCCCAAGGTCAGACCGCACTCGGAGAACTTGCAAAAACCCACGAGCCACATCTCAGACTCTACAGGCCTCAGTTAGCATGTTAAATGTTAAAGTTCATGACAATATAAATAGAAAAACACTCAACAGTTATTGATTGTTTTGAAGGGTTGAAAGGAGAAAGCTTCTTTTTTCTAAATAGAACATGGCAGAACAGCTTGGACTTGCAAAGTTGTGTCTGAACAAACCACAAGACCTCTGGAACAGTGTCCTTTGGACAGAGGATACAAAAGTGAAGCTGTTTGGCCATAATGCACAGCTCCACGTTTGGTGAAAACTAAACACGGCATATCAGCACGAACACATCATACCAACTGTCAAGCACAGTTGTGGAAGGGTGATGATTTACGCCTGTTTTGCAACCGCTGGACCTGGGCACCTTCCGGGCACTAAGTCTCCCTTGAACTCTTCTGTATATCAAAGTATTCTAGAGTCAAATGTGAGGCCATCTGTCCGACAACTGGAACTTGGCTGAAACTGGGTCATGCAGCAGGATGATGATCCCAAGCATACCAGCAGATCTGCAACAGAATGGCTGAAAAAGAAACGAATCAAGGTGTTGCAATGCCCAAGTCAAAGTCCAGACCTCAACCCCATTAAAATGCTATGGCGGGACTTAAGAGAGCTGTGCATAAACGAATGCCTGCAAACCCTTAATGAACTGAAGCAATGCTGTATAAAAGATTGAGCCAAAATTCCTCCTCAACAACATGAAAGACTGATTAAGTTATATAGAAATGGATTATGCTACTGACTCATGGGGTGTACTTAGTTTTTTCACAAGACAGCATGGAGACATGTGAAAACTTTCTTTTTCATCTGACTGTACAGCTGTGTCATGCCTCCCCGCCACCTCTCTCTGCACACAGAGCAAAGTAGTGGAAATGCTGGAAACAGAAACCAAATACCAAAAAAGGAGAACCGCTGATCAGAACAAACTTAAATTTGACACTACACGTCATACAGTTGGATCAAACAAATAGTTTGACACCAAGACACCAAGATTCCATTTTTGGGGAGATGTAAGCTTGCCAACATTAGCATTTACCTCAAATCATAACTGGCTAGACTCTCCACCCAGTTTCACATTTTGTAATACCAATGTCTGGTCTTGGTCCAACCTTTTTTAGATATGACCTAGGTTTTGGAAAATCTTGGATCTTTTCTGCTGACAATGCAAAACCTTCCTTCATACAATTTCCCCCCTGGGATTAATAATGTATTCTCATTCTGATTAGGTGATTAAAGCGATAGAAGAGGGCTACCGACTGCCTGCTCCCATGGACTGCCCTGTGGTGCTGCACCAGCTCATGTTGGACTGTTGGGAGAGAGAGCGAGCAGAGAGACCCACATTCAGTCAGATACTCAACATGTTGGACAAACTCATACGCAACCCTGGGACTCTGCGCCGGACGGGAGGGGACAGGTACTTAATGTACATGTAAGCACAGCCAGAAATCTCCACGTACAAAGGGAACAATTACATGCATAGCCACACGTATCCACATTCATGCAGTACTCACACCCACTCCTACATCTTTATTATATTTTTCCTTCAGTTATGATTTCACACTCCCACTCCAATCTCTTGCCACCTCCAACCTGTTGTTTCTTTCTGCGTGTACAGACCCACAGGAACAATGCTGGAGTCAGGGCTGGGATCAGAGGTGTGTGTGTCAGTCATACCAGAGGTGTGTGTGCCAGAGTGGTCGGTGTGTGAGTGGCTGCAGTCCATTGGGTTGGAGAGGTACAGAGACACCCTTGCAGCAGCAGGTTACACCAGCCTTGACAGCCTTCTGGGTCTCACACACCAGTAAGTGTACCTTTATGTGAAAATAGATTGAAATAAGAGTCACTCTGGTATTTCAATTTTTTTTAAAAAAATGCATCTGTGCTTTTTTAACCAAGGATTGTGTTTGAGTCAGAAATAAAAACAGAAATCCACTGATATTTTAGAACAAAAATTCAGGGTCATGAAAATCTAGCACAAAGTAGAAGAAATAAACTTGTTCTATATAGAATCAGCATCAGAATACTTTATCAATATCAGGGGGGAAACTGTATTTTGTTACAAATGCACAGTTATATATAAATAAATATAAATTTGATAGGCAGTAGATATAAATTTAACCCTTTAATGTCTTAGTTTAAATCCTTCTTCACTAAAAAAATCAGTGTTTAAACATACTTCCAGTCTGTTCTTGTAGTTTCCAATAAAGTGGCCTCAGTCTGTCAAACTTGTTAAATTTAATGAGGAACGCACTTAGCACAAAAGTGATTGATAAAAGCCACTGAAAACTATAATATTTGACATTTAAAAAATCATCTGCTCTTAATCTTACATAGGCTAATCTTACATTAAATAAGGTTTGCTTAAATTAGTAACAGAACTGAAAGTTCAGCGTTCATTTTGACTCTTGAAGATAATATAACAGACACTGCTTTGCATTCATAGGTTGTTGGTAAACAAAGGATATAACCTTTTCTTGTGAATGGTGAGCAGATTACCCAAGTGTGAGGCAAGAGGTGAAAAACATAAGAACCTTTATTGGCAGAAAATGTCCAAAAGGTAAAACCGAAACTGGGCGTAAAACTCGAACTAAACAGAAATCCAGCATAAACAGCATGCTACAAACAGAAGTCTTGAAGAGGACAAGAATTTAAATACCCTGGGAGCTGATTACACAAGGAGACACAGGAGAGAGACAACCACTTGTGAAAACAGGTGAAAACAATCAGTCAGAGGTGATGAAACTCAGGACGAAACAGACAGTCACAAAGGAGACCAGAACAGAAAACTAAACAGGAAATAACCAAAAGACAGACAATACTGAGACCAGAAGACTACACTAAACAAGGCGTCATACACAGAAGGCACGAGCAGCTAGACGAGACAGAGCGAACAGGGAAATGCTGGGGAGGCTAGAACACAATAAAACCACAAAACTGCAGCATGTCACTAGAATAACTGTCAAGTTAAAACAGGAGTCCAAAAACCCAGCACTTAACTTATTTATTTTGTGAACTGGGGCTATATAAATAAAGTTGAATCGAATTAAGAGATATGAGAATAAACAAGTGAACCCGCCTAAACTGTGAGTAGCAGGGTCACAAAGCTAGACTGTGAGTACCAGGGGCACGAAGCTAGACTGTGAGTACCAGGGGCACGAGGCCTCCATGAAAGTTTTCTCATATTCAGCTTCTGAGCTTACACACAAATGTTTTCAGTGCACAACAAAAACAGATGAATTGGCCTTGCTGTTCCAAGATTTCTGGAGGGGACTGTGGTTTGACATTTTTTGGTGCGAGTGGTAGCTTCAGATTTACTTTACAGGGATGAGAGTGGCATCTGAATCTCTACAAGAAAGCAGATAAACGCATTTCCCAAAATGTGAAATTACCCCTTTTTTTCCTGGCACAATTTGCATTATTTGCCAGCATGTTCATTGTAATCAAGTTACCTCATATGACCAGGGCCCTTATTATCAAGAAATGAACTTACCTAATACACTAAAGGATAGTGTGTTAAGTATGTTCTTATTTTTATCACCAGCGCTCCCAAATGGACCAAAACCAAAAGCAAATTTAGCCAAATAGAGATATAAGCTGACAACATCACCCATTATCATTTATTCCCTGTGCCTGTGCTATGTAAGCATACATTAAGTGGATTGTTTTAGTGAATATATCAGTGAAGTTTAAAACAACCCTGCAGCTGCATTTTCAACTTATTGAGCAGGGACAGGATTATAATGTCTTGATTTTATTGCTTTGGTTTGATGATTTATAAATTTTTCAGGACAGTTCTGGAAGACAGTGGTGTTCTGTGGTAGAAAAAGTACATATCAGGCAATAAAAACTCCTGATATTATGACTGTAGTTTAACTGATAGACTGTTAGCTTGTAATCATCCAGTGATTTAAAGCAGACACTGAACCCTAAATAGCTCCAAATGTTTGTGCATGGGGAAAGTCATTTTGGAGGAAAGTGTCTGTCAATTTGCAATAAGTAGGTGATGATGAAAAGAAAATGACACCCAGCCTTATCCTTTAAATACTGTATGTTGTGCCTTTTGTGTGACTGAACATTTATCTTTGTCTGTGCACCCACAGGGAGATGGACAGACTTGGAATAATTACACCGTCACATCAGGACATACTAATTGCTAGTGTGCAGCAAGAAATGTTCTCTCAAATGCAACACATGCAACACACTATGGTCCCAGTCTGAGCTGGCAAACGGATACAAACCTGTTTTTGAGAAGAATTTCATTTACCTCATCTGAGCACTTTAGAGGGACTTTTCACCAGTGGAAATGCAAGGAGTGGAGTAAAGTAGAAATACAAAGTGAGATGAAGAAAGGAAGACAGAAAAGCAGCACTTTTGTGAACTTCCATCCAGTGGAGTTTCCTATAAACCCTGATTTGGACGTGGCCGCAAATAGCATTAAGCTACCAAGAGCTTAGACTGAAGCCTCATCCTCTTTTCCAGTTTCACTTTTCCCTGTTTTCTTATCTGTTTTGTGAAGGCTGATACGTGCATAAGCAGAATGGCTTCCAACTTATTTCCCTTTGGCTGCTTTGTGCTTGACTTGAACAAAATGTATTTTGTTTGCTCGTATGTCTGTGTTTGTGCGTGTGTTTGTGTGGCGTGCGTGCGTAGCGTGAATGCATCCAACATGAAATCTCCCTTGTTAAGATGTCAGCTATCATTGAATTAATCTTAATATGCAAAGTTAAAGAGAGAGTGGAATGTATGACAGAATGTATCATTACAAGCTCTTACTAGTTTCGTACTGGAGGGTCATGCTAACTAACTGTATGATTTGCTTGTGTTTTTATATTCATGTTTTTACTTTGAAGTGTATGAGTTTATGATTCTGTTGAAATAGACATTTAGATTAGAGTTGTCCATCGATGTCTGTGTATTGTCACTTGTTTGATGCTAAGAATTAGCTACATGAAGCAGTTTATTTATAATTTTTTTACATAGTTTGTGCAAAGTAAAATAGAAACCTTGAGAAAATGTTGTAATGAGTGCCATATTGCATTGCAATAAATGCCAAACCATCACTGTATGCAGGTTTTACTTGTGTTTAAAGATAAGTTTTGGACTTTAATGTATTTAAAGCTCACGGTAATGTAGTCTCCAGGCACTCTATGTTTATAATTTCTCAGTTTGGCAGAAGAAAGTGTCCTCTGTGAAAGTTGAGACTTAGTCAGAGGTGCCTGTAACAAGGAAAACAACTCCAGAAGAACACCCAGCTGAAAGTCTGCTGGTGTTATCGCACACAGTGTTGGGTTGGAGTGTGCGAGAGAGAGAGAGAACAAGAAAAGAAGAAGAAAGAGTGGGAGAAAAAAAAAACTGTGAGGAGAAAGTGAGCTTGAATTAAAAGAAGAGAAAATCAAGAGTGGGCTGTCATCATAAACGTCTGTGTGGCCTCATGTTTTTTTGTTGTTTTTTGTTGGCGGCCAAATTGGGCTGAGTCTGCAGTACAAACATGTCACATCAGCAAACATCTGTCTCCCACTACGATAGATAGATAGATAGATAGATAGATAGATAGATAGATAGATAGATAGATAGATAGATAGATAGATAGATAGATAGATAGATAGATAGATATTGCACACACCCACAGCAGGGGGTTGATTGGAGGAAGCCTTTGATATGTATATAAAGAAAGAGAAGATATGATTTGGTTTCATTCTGGCTAAAATGTCAAAGTATTTCCACTCTAATGAGAGTTGTCTGCGCGCATACAAGTGACTACACACGCACACACACGACCCCCTGCCTCCGTCTCAGTACATCCAAATCACACACAGCAAGCAAAATGCTGATGGTGGTTAATGAGGCATATGCCTCTGAGTAAGAGACAGAAAGAGAAAGAGTTGTTTTGGCTCAGAGTAATGAAACAGGCAGCTTCTGTCAAATAATGAGGCACTGACACCACATTTAGCAGGTAGCCTTTTGGAATGATGCATCAGCACATTGAACTTTACCTGAAAAAATAGAATGGCAGCTGTTCTCGTTAAAAAAACCAAAAAAATAAACTCTACAAAGGACAGATAAACTCACTATCAGCTGTTTCAAACTTAGGACTTACAATCAAGCTGGTAGCTCGGCTCTTGGTTTGCATCACCACTTTGATCCAGATTGAAACTGGAATCCTGCTGACTTTGGTGATTCCCTGATAATTCCTACAGTGTGACCATCAGGGAAGAGCACCAGAAAAGCCCTCTCCTACCTTTCCTTCCCACTTTAATCCTCTGTCTCACTTTTTTAAGCTATGAATTACTGTATCCATCCTTCAGTCATTCCAGTCCACTCTTAAGACATTGGGCATCATTGCTGAAAACACTACCCGAAATGTTCTTCACTGTTAATTTTAAATCGTCGCATTTCTGGCCATCACTTGGGTTTCTGTATTAATAACTAACATGAGACACAGCTTTTACATCATAGTGTACAACTTTAAAAACATCTTTATGTGGGAATGCACAGGATATTTATCCCTTGTCCTCCAGTCCCATAACTTGAGACTATGTCCCACATTTTGACAGGCTCTGCACATTTCTAAAATCTTGGCTTTACATTTCACCGAAATGTCACAAGCTTTGCAGATTTTGATAAATATGATGGAGCTTACTAGTATGTGCTGAAAAACAGAGTTTTTGTCTCTTTTGCTAGAGTTAGTTTTTAGGTTTCACTCAAGGGAAAATATAGCCTAAAGTGATTCAGCATATATGTGCCATAATTGACTAAGTAGACGAAACAGTAGGTGAAATAGTAGTGAACTACAAGAGAATATAGAATCATATAAGGGTGGCTTTGGCTCAGGAGGTAGAGCGGTTTGCCTGGTAATCAGGCGGCAGGTGGCTCAATCCCTGGCTGCTCCAGTCTACATGTTAATGGGTACTTTCTGTAGATTGAAATTAGAGTCCCGCTGACTTTGGTGATTCCCTGATATTTTCTACAGTGTCACCCTCAGGGAAGAGCACCAGAAAAGTTCTCTCCTCCATCTCACTTTTTTAAGCTATTCATTTCTGTATCCATCCTTCAGTCATTCTTGTCCGCTTTTAGGACATTAGGCACCATTGCTGAAAACACTACTTGAATCGTTCTTTACTGTCAATTTTAAATTGTCGCATTTCTGGCCAACAATTGTGTTTCTGTATCAATAACTAACATGAGACACAGCTTTTATATTATAGTATACTACTTTTAACACATTTTAACCTTTTGTGCGTTTTCACACTGTTTTGTAATGTTAAATAAGCAAAAAATGCATGAAGACAAAACTGTATTGACAGTTTTGTGGATTAGTCACTTTGTAGTTTGGCAGTTTAACTTCCCTTTTTTTGTAAAATGTCAACAGCTATTGCATGGACTATGATGTAATTTAATACAGATATTCATGTTTCACAGGGAATGACATCTTTTGACCTTTGCTCCAGTGTCACTATGTTGATCCTTGGCCTCACTGTCTTTGACCAGTTACTGTGGGTTTTGGCAAAATACCCCCAAACCTAATTCCATTTCCATCAAGATCAGCTATACTATCTGTTTAGTGTCAAGTGCCAAATATTAGCATGTCAAAATACTAAAATAAAATGTTAAATTTCAAGAATGATTTTACCTGTGAATAATCAGCATGTTAGATTGAGCTTATTTAACTCAGAGAGGGGCTGTAAACCTTTGAAAAGATGTACCTAAACACACACACACAAGCACACATGCAAATCCAGAAGTGTATAAGAAAGTTTTTTAACCAAAGATATTTCATGCATTACTTTAAATTCAGACTTGTGTGTCAAATGGAGGCCATTTTTATTCGTATTTACTACCTCAAAGCAAGGCCTCTCGGTGTTCCAAATTGTTGTAAAATGGATCAATCATAGCGATCAAAAGGACACAATTTAGTGATGAATTAAATTGACTGATGCTAGAGTGAGCAGTAGTAATTTTAACCCTAAAAGACACGCTTGTTATATTGAGAAGGGCAGATCAAATTGAATCTTTCTGTCTACGTATCTCAGTGGGAGGCAATTGTGGGTTTTTGTCCCTAGATTAGGGAGGGTACAGAGCTGGCTAATCCTGCCCGTTCCTCCATGTGGGAGTGGCAGTGGGGTGTCTTTGCTGTGCAGCCAGCCTTAGTGTAATAGGAGCGAGATTGGGCTTTATACATGGGCATGCTCGCTCACACACAGCTGGAGACACACAACACAAAGTCTAGATTTGTTTCAGGATTAAAAGCATCACCTCAGTAACTGACATAATGCCACAGGCATTCCCACGGTAAGCCTGATGAGGCTGTCTCTGTGTGTACATGTGTGTGCGAGTGTGCCAAGTGTATGTGTGTATGTAGCTGTATTTTTAGATGCTGCTGGTGAGATATAGATTAACAAAAAAAAGCACAAAAAAATGAGCAGAGACAAATCTCACACAGTGTGCACACACAGACACACAAACATGCAGCATTCAGTACCACTAGAGAAGCAGCTGCCTAAGTTGGCAGCCCATGTCCCTCTCATTATGCTGGCCAGTCACTCGTGTCCTGGCTCTCTCTCCCCTGCTGCTGCTGCTGGACAGGTAGCATCTGACACACATTAGCCTGCTATTAATAACTTCTGTTGCAGCCATTATCACACACTTAGGGAAAATGATCCCCAGGGGGGCCATTTTTGCAGTGACATGCATTAAATATCCAAAGCAACCTGATTTCCTCTGAAGTTCTGCAAGCAAAGCAACCATTTTTTGTAAGACAAGACTTGGTTTTGCCTTGATAAGAAAACTCTTCTCGGTTGCTGTGCTAGGATTTGATCACACTTTTGTGTCTTTTCAGTCAGTAGCCACCTCAGGTTTAATCCAGGATGTCAGTGAGCTCAGAGGTAAATCCTAAAGAATGTGTGTGGGTGTGGCCCATGGACCTCTCCCAACTTAAAGAGAATACCACAGTGATTAAGATTAATCCAACAGGTCTGCACAAACAACACAAATACCACCCCAGGGTTCCCAACATCAAGAGCAGGTGGTCCTGACACTTTCTCTTTCAGTGTTGAAAATGTGTCTGTTTAGATTTAGGCTTGATTTAGTCCATAGAATATTTTTTATAAGGATCAAGGCCAGCTGGTTATAAGAGGCTGTATGTTTACCCTTCTTTAAAATCACAAGCAAAGCTTTAGAAGGACACCAGGAAGGTTGGACAGGAGGTCAGACACTTATCCTTCAGCTCAATAGAAATTTGAGTGTATACAAATTTTTACTGTATTTCCTGCCAAGCCAAAATGGGTTACAGGGATGTGACATCAAGAATACTGGGTTTGCTCTACTTAGGAAATTGTCTTCATTAGGCACACAAACTATGGTGACAGGAGCAAGAATTTAGATTTTCATAGTGTTGAAAAAAGCCTATGAAATTTGAGGATTCAAAATGCCTATTTTTCTTAGACACTAGTACATGCACCACTTTGTCTGTTGCAGTTGTCCAAAATAATGTAGACACTTAGATCTGAAAGTTTACACTATTCAAGGTGTACTTGAATTCCAACCTGCAAATTTGTTTTTCAGAAAATTTAATTTTTACTAATTGTATGGGCTACAAATTAAATAGGACAGTATGTTTGCAGGAATTAAGTGTCCTAAATAATTTAAACAAGTATAAAACTTCATGACATAACATAAAACATTTGTCTTATCTGGAATAAGTCTGGAATGAGTCCATATCACTCTCCTTTTAACCCCACCAACACCTAGGGTGACCACATGTCCCTCTTTATGTGGGAATGCACAGAATTTGTATCCTTTGTCCCCCAGTCCTAAAAGTTGAGACAACGCCCCACATTTTGACGCGCTCTGCACGTTTCTAAAATCTTGGCTTACATTTCACCAAAAAGTCACAAGCTTTGTAGATTTTGGTGAATATGATGGATCCCATCAGTATATGCTGAAAACAGGTTTTGTCTCTTTTGCTAGAGTTATTTTTTATAGTTTCTCTCAAGGGAAATAATAGTCGAAAGTGCTACAGTATAAATGTGGCATAACTGTCTAAGTAGACAAAACAGCAGGTGAAAAAGGGTGTCTTTGGCTCAGGAGGCAGAGCAGGTTGTTGCAACCTGTACAGGTTGTTGTATTTTTACTTTTAAGTTAGATGTGAAATTTTCAGACTGCCTCTCAGCATTGCTAACGTGTCCCATATTGTCCCGCACAAACCCAGTGTTTGCTCCACATTTGGTTTGTTGGGATCTGGTCACCCTACAACACCCGAGGGAAACGCCTGTCAACTTTATCTGCACCAAAACCAATTCTAGAGAGAAATAGGCCAAAGAGAGCCACACAATGGTGCCGGACTAATGAATCACCAATCCAGAGCTTCACAGTATTTGTTTTAAGTTTAGGTGCATGAGGGAATGCTTGTTTGACTCTGTATAAGCAGGGCGGCACAGAAATCGCATAAGTGGCGTATGGGCTGAAACTCACTCTCACTGTGTATGCATGTATGGGCTTCTGCATATGTTGTGCATTCATCCGTGTTATTCACTTTCACTATATCAGCAGTGCCTTGACAGCTCTGCAAGCCTCTAGGTTTGATAAACCTCCACAGAAGTACCAGGCTGCATTCGTTTTCTACTCCGCCACAAAGAACGTCAAACTGGCAAAAGCCCCATCAGCAAAAGAGACAGATTAAGAAGAGATGGGCAGAGGCAAAACACGGCAGCACACTGTCAGGGAAAGTTTTGTCCTTCATCAGCCCTCCATACCTCTATTCATCTATCTCATTAAGGATGGATAGATGATCAATAGGAGAGAAGCAGTAGAAGGGGATTAGGATTAGAAATCGATGACTTTGTTTTCTTCAGCCTGCCAAAGATAAACACTGCCTTAAGATACTGTCAAGGCAGTGGAGACACATGCAGGCTTTTCGTGTGTGAGAGAGGGCACATCATTCCCTCTGCATGGACAGACAGACATCTGTTAGCAGCTTCTCACACTGAGTTAAAAAGAGATGTTTTGATCCCTGCCATTAGACTGGGAAAGGCAGGAGTTGGGCTCTGATCCAACTTAGTGGGAATCTTTTACGCCAAGATTCAACTAAGGCTCTGCTGACATCTTGTAGACCTTTTATTCAGTGTACTTCATCACTCTATTGTCAGAACTGTTGAACTGTGAGTGGGAGATACAGGTTATGCATCACAGATCAGAGACTGACTTCACACCAAGTCACCATTTCAAGACTCTCTGAGAATAGCTGGAGATGACTGATGGAGAGGTAGTATCATAATTTGCTGGCTGCAAAGAAAAGTGATGCTCCTAAAAACCTGAGTGGGCTGGAAGGAGTGAGGCAAGGCATTCTGGGTAGGTGAGGCTCCACCTCCCACACAGAGATTCAAAAACATACCCCCTGCTTTGATCTCTCTTTCTCTGCTTTCTCTTTCTGCTCCTCTTTCTCTCTTCTTTTCACGTGCACTCACACACGCTTCGCACACTCACCCTGTTTGTTGTGGCTTTCGCCCCTCTCTCCTTTGAAAGAACAAAGGCATTTGTTTATGTTTCCAGCAGATGAAAGCTCAGCTTTGTGATAGCCCATTCACCCCAGGTACAGATACTGCCGCTCCACAATGTTTCTTTAAATTTGTGATTTATGTTTCGAAAATTAACAGTTTATTACTCCACTTTTATGGTAAATTCGTATAAATATATGTTCCACTCCATAACCATTTTGTGCATTCTTTTTTTTGTGATAATCATCGCAATTATATTCCTGTTCAGAGTCACAGGGGTCTGATGTCTATCCCCACCTGCACACAAGGAGAAAGCAGGGGAGGAGCAGAAAACGACTTGCAAAGAAAGATGGCCTTGCATCTACGTGCAAACAGTTGGCTTTGGAGCTTACAGAAAAGCCTCAAGTGGATGTTAGGAGAACATGTAAACTTCAAAATAGAAAAGTAGAAAGCAGCATGAAGGTTCAATGTCACTTTGCATCCTTATTTTCTACTCTTTATGGAATAATTCGTATTTTTTTGTTTTCTTTAACTTGTTTTCACTTTGGCACTCAACAGCAAGTCACTTCTCTTCTTCTTCTTCTTCTTCTTCTTCTTCTTCTACTGTCACACCAGCCCCCTTATTGCCTCCATCTCTACATCTATAAATGTTCTCTGTGGTCTTCCTCTTTTAATCATTCCTGGCCGCTCCATCTTCAACATCCTTTGTCCAGTATGTCCACTATCCCTCCTCTGAACATATCCTAACCATCTCAACCCCTGCCTCTTTGACATTGTCTCAAAGCTTCTCAACCTGAACTGTCCCTCTGATGTACTCATTTCTAATTCTGTCCATTCTGGTCACTCCCAGTGAAAAATCCCAGTAAAAAAATATATTTTTTATTCAGTTTCCCCCCTGGGATTAATAAAGTATTCTGATTCTGATTCTGAATCTCAGCAGTTCTTCATTTCTGCCCACTCCAGCTCCACCTCCTTTCTTTCTGTCAGTGCCACCATCTCCAAATCAAACATCATGACAGGTGTCACTACAGTCTTATCGACCTTTCCTTTCACTCTTGCTGCCATCCTTCTCTTACAAAGCACTCCTGACACTCACCTCCACCCACTCCACCCCGCCTGCAGTCTCTTCTTCACTTCTCTTGTGCACTGCTTCAAATGGCTGACCCTAGATATTTAAACTTAACCACATTCTCTACCTCTACTCCTTTCATCTTCACCACTCCAAGTGTGTCATTCTCATTCTTACAAATGTATTCTTATCTAATGAAGAAGTATTTCTACAAATGGTCAAAAATACATACTTGTGATTAAACAAATCACCAACAAATTAAAAGCTCACTCAAAGAAATGGTAAGTGTTGTCCATTTGATGAGGACTTTTTTCAGTTGCAGATTTATGCAGTAGTATAGTGCATGTGCTGGATCAATACAAAGCTAACAGTACCCATGTTCACTAAAACTGGACAACATGCCTGCCAGCATTGCACTGTGATTCATTGTTTTAACATTTCATGAACGGTTATGCCGCTCTATGGCAAAGTAGAATATGATACTGTTTATTAAACTTTGGCTATACAGATATAGTTAATTTACATGTTCAAACTCACTAATAGTTTAAGAAATCTTTGGGTAACCATTTTACATTTTTTGGCCAGTTGCTCACTGTTACCCAGAGCAGTTGTTCTCAAACTTTGGGGTTGGCCTGACTAGTGCATAGTGCATTTATGAAGGGAAAACAAGTGACTAAGCTTTACGATGCTATCATGCTGACCTTTATTTCAATAAATTTAGCTTTCATCAGTTTTTAAAATTTTGAATTTCAGATAAAAAGTTTATGGGTAAAAAGATTAACTCTTTTTCAGCTTTTAAGGCCTGAAAAAAATTTGTCTTAGACTGCTGCCTGCTCCACTCTGTGTGCAGTCAGAGGGGCAAACATACACAGAGGCACTTTACACTCAAGCTGAACAATTAAAAAAGTGCCAAACCTCACCCTAACCCTAAACTAACTATATGTATCACTTTAATTCCAAAATCCAGTTTTAACTTTTAAACAGGCAGTCTTTGAATATTTGTGAAAACACAACATTTTATAACTGAGATGGACTAAAACTCAAATTGCTTCTCATAAATATAGTGGGACATGTTTTCATTTAATTTTTATTCATTTTTGTCTTTAGCTTCCAGCGACAAATGACTATAGTCACTCATTTGGATGAGTAGCTCTCAAGAATGCTGCAACCCACAATCTGAACAGCCACATTTTGAACAGACACAATTACACACATTGAGCAAATGTAACCTTGTAGTTGTCCTCTTTTTAAAACAATATTTTAATGATTGTCTGCACAGACATCGTCAAAGTGTAGCTACAAAAAGACGGATTGCATTCTGCCTGAATAGGCACCACACTAGTAAAAACAGTTTCAGAATATCTCCAACTATATCCTTTAATAATTCCTTACTGAAGTTAGTTGTACCTCTGGGTTGGTGAAAGAATATCCTCATGGCTGCAAACCAGGAAGCAGGCAATAAATAGACTGGAGAAGGAGAAAAAGGATTATGTCTGATTGTGTATGTGTGTGCATTCAAAGGTAGGTTGACAGAAAAAGTGGAAAAGCAAGGAGAGGGACAATTTCATTCTTGGACAATTGGGCAGGTGGCTGCTGATCCTTGTCCATCACACATTCCATCACTGCCCAACATGCTTGACTTGTCACCCTGAGTGACACGTGTACCCACACATACACACAAAGAGCACACACAGGAGGCAAACATTCGACACACTTACTGTGCACTTGATTATATTTAATGATATTTTAGTTCTTTTTTCTTTTTTCATGAGTGTGTTTATATACTTAGAAATTAAAGAGAACACTGAAGCCTAAGACATTTTGCTGGGGCATGATTTGGGTCCACTTGTCTTCTTAGAAAAAAGGGCCACTGCTGCAAATCAATCCACCGAGTGATCTGAATGATCAGTTTTATCCTGTCATGAAACATTTCTATCTACGACAATGGTCTCTACTGTGATGATGATGGCCTCGTACCTAAGGCACAAGGGTATCACTGAGTGGGTCGACGAGTATAAAATTGATGTGAATCATATGCTACAGTCTTTACAGTCACTAGATATCAGCACCTTTGGAAAATTTCTGGATCTCTCCACAGCCATCAACAAAAACACCAAATGAGTGAATATCTTTTAAAAGAATGGTGTTTCATCTCTCCAGTTGTGCTACAGAGTTGTAGAGAATCCATGTCAAGAAACACTGAATGTGCGTGTCAACACATGGCGAGCTAACAAGACACGTGTATTTCTTCGAAAACGTAAGTATACCCTGTGATTCAATCGATTGTATAACCACCTTTAGCAGCATTAACTTTAAATAATGGTTTTCTGTACTATCCAACTTACACATCGTTGTGGAGAAATTTTGGCTCAAGGTTGCTTCCCGTTCATTGAATTTTTGAGGGCATTCGCTTGTACAACACTCTCTCAAGGTCCTGCCACAGCATTTCAGTAGGGTTCAGGTCTAAACTTTGACTGGGAACGCCTTGATTCTTTTAATTTTCAGCCATTCTAGTGTAGATTTGTTGCTAAACTTGGGAACGTGGTCCTGTTGCATGATCCAGCGTCAGTCCAGCTTTAGCTACTGGACAGGTGGCCTCTCACTTGACTCTAGAATACTTTGGTATACAGAAGAATTAATTGTCAGCTGAATGACTGCAAGGTGCCCAAGGTGCTTGCAAAACAAGCTCAAATGATCACTCCTCCACCACCATTCTTGAGAGTTGGTATGAGATATTTGCGCTGATCTCTTGTGCTTGGTTTTTACCAAATGTGGTATTGTGCATTATGGCCAAATAGCTCTACTTTGATCTCATCTGTCAAAGGACATTGTTATAGAAGTCTTGTGGTTTGTTCAGATGCAGTTCTGCTAACCTAACCCATGTTGCTACGTTGTTTTAGAATAGCTTTCTTCTGGAAACCCTTCCAAACAAGCCAAATTTGTTCAGTCTTTTTCAAATTTTACTGTCATGAACATTTAACATGCTAAGTGAGGCCTGTAAAATCTGAGATGTTGCTCTTGAGTGTTTTGCAAATTCTCTGAGCATTGCACACTCTTGACCATATGATGAATTTGGCACAACGCATGTGGCATTGTGTGAACACACACCTGAGTAATCCAGACCAGCAAAAGTCTATTTTTATAGAGGTTTTCACTCTAGATGATAATCAATCAAGTGCATTTGATTAACAGCATCTGTCTGCTACTTACCCTCTTCATTTCTAAAGAAGCAGTGAGGGTATATTTAGTTTTTCACAGGACTGAATAGAGTCCTGTGAAAACTTTCTTTTTTACATGACTGTATATGTACAAATATACTTTAGACAGCTAAAATACCAGTGGGCTGTTTTGGTTAAAGCCATACTGAACCTTGTCTCTTTTTATGCCATTTTATTTTTAACAATGAAGACTATGCTGATAAAGAAAAATATAATACCATCCTCAGAAAAGCAATCAAGATGTCATATCATTATGTTTGCAAGCCTTAAAATGTCAGTGCAATGTGGGGGAGTGAAATGTGCAGCTTTAAATTTGAGCCTCCCTTTTATCATCCATTAGAAACACAATAAAATGACCTGTAGACAGCTCATGTTCTGGTATATGTCTGTGCAATTTAATTCTATGGTGCAACTAAGTGGGGTGAAAAGCACTATGTGATGATTCAACTGGATGCTCAAGCACTGAAAACTCTTTCTGAGCAACTGTGGTGCCATCTAGTGGCCCATTGGTTTGTGCATCTGATTGTTTAAAAAAATCCCAAATGCATTTTTTACACAATATAATTTTATTATCTTTTTCGCAGCGAGCAGCTACAAACACTGTTGCCTACAAACAGGCAGATTAACTTCAGTAGACTCAAATAATACAGTAATACTGTGCAGTGGTGCTCATGGATGCAGTCAGGGAGTCTAATTATGGTCAATCCTGTTTCAGCAGGTTTCAGTGTGTATGGAAGTATAAAGATACTGTCTCTCTTTTCTTGATATAGAAAACTGAGGATGTTTTGATTCATGGTTTGTCTAATTTGATAAATTATGATTAAATCACTGTTATTGAAGACTGGGGCACCTGGATTTGATTTTTCTCACACAGCCAACATGCTTGTAGCTGGTTCAAACTCTCACAGACTACAACAAGAACACCTTTTGACAAAGTGACAAACAGGCATGTTGGGAAAATATTGTTTCCCAATCATACATTATATGCATGCAAACACATGCACACAGAGAGACATAAGGGCACAGACTCACATGGATGTGCTAAAGTACGTCCTACTTATCAACAATTTTGAAAATATAATTTTATCCTTTTCTTCTCCTTGACCTCTTTTGCAGTGATTCTTGAAAATGAGTAAATGCTCGACCTATTTTTTGTTGTTGTTTAAGCTGCTACACTTACAGTCAAATATGTATGCATTTGTTAAAAGTTTGGTCAGTAAGGCAATTTGAACAAAATCATTCACTGTCAGATTAAAGTTTGTTGAGTAGACCACTACACACCACCGGAAGAAACAAAACACTGTGTACATACAACACACAAAACATGAACTGTCTCTGAGTGTGTTTTCAACCAACAACTGGTGAAAAAATAATAAAACAAACAAAATTTTAAAAGAGCTCAGTCATTTGTACACTGATAAAGTGCTAGAAATAAAATACACAGCTTTGACATGCCCCTAGTGAAAAAAAATTAACACATGAATAAAGTATGAAGTAGCCAGGTTGGGTTGACTCAAAAATAGAAACCTATACAATATGTCCATATTGCATAGCCAGAGCTAGGGAGAGCGAGGTCTGGACTACCTTGCTTAGCCTGCTGCAACTGCAACCAGATTCTGGATGAGGGGCAGAAAATAAATAGCTGGAGGTTTGGCATCTCTGAAAACTTTGGGATCAACACTTCAAATGTTATTTGTTTTGCACTGGCGATGCCAGCTGTGGGCCCAGGCCCAAGAATTCACAGTACAGTGGGATTTCTCCACTTCATGTCAGTAAGATTGTCTAGGAACTGATGCTTTATAATTGCTCATTATATTATTTAAATAGTTGTGGCTGGTTGAATATAAATGATTCTTGCTAAAGTTCACTCCTCTGTTTTTGTTGGACTCGGCAAAGCAAGCTCCCACATGCAGCTTGGCCAACCAGCATCAATTCTTCATAGTATCCTTGCAGCTTTATCGTTACAATCTCACAGTGTTCGCATCTCGAGACAACCTGTGGCTCCACCAGTCACTGCTGTCTCCTCTGTGAATTACTGAAGGACAAACAGTCAGACAGAAAGAGAAGATCCGTATTAAAGAGTCACCAAGGAGAATAGCAAACAGATCCTATTAACTCTGAACCATCAATGAACTGTACACCTACTGTCTCACTCTCCCCATCTGAACCCCTTTTGGACTCTGAGCTGCCGTGCAGAGGAGAGTACACCCAGCTCCGATCCTCCTGAGTCTGCTGTTAGCAAATACAGCCAGCAGAGGACAGTAGAAAAGAGAGGAGAAGAGAGGACTACTGAATTGGGAGACACTGCTCTACAAACACAGTCCCCATCCCGTGAAAAGTTTAAAGCTGCACGGTGCAGTTTTGCATGTTGCAGTTTCTTAAGGGGATGCACCTTATTCTGTGCACTAACCAGAGTTTATAAATATTAAAATAAGAATCTGAAGATAAAAGCCTTGTCATTAACTTTTAATCAAGCCGTAGCCACTCTGTCCACATGATGCAGATCAGCTTTAAGGGTGACTTCGCCAATCTGCATTTGGCTCTCTGTTATTGTTACATTGAAAGTATATATGTGTGCAAAGTATATCTGTGTAAGGTATAGCTTACTTCCCCCTTTGCTGCTTATACAGCGATCCACCTGTAAATGTTTTTGTTGCTGCTTATTTAGTCATGAATAATAAATATAATGGAGAAAATCGAGTTTTACTGGGTTTTAAAATGTTCAACTTTAGGGTCATTTCTAGCATAAGAAAGGCTGATTTCAATCTGGAGAGTCACTGACAACATCAAACCCACTGTCCTGTGACTGGAATGAAACTTGAGGATCACAAAAAGCACAAAGCCAATGCAATATACAGTCACCTACTTGGAAGTCCAAAATCCTAAACATTTATAATATTCTTTGCTGGTAACATGTTACATAGCATGCATTGTTTATATGCAGTGTCTTTTTTGCAGACATCAGCATTAAATAAGTCATTGGAAATTTGCTTTGCTGTATTTTACAACCCCAATTCCAAAAAGGTCCCAACTAGTATTATTCATGAAACAGTAAAATGTCTCACTTTCAACACTTGACATGTTTTCTATGGTCTGTTGTGCAGAAAATATTGGTTTTTGACATTTGCAACTAATTACATTGTGTTTTATTTATATTTTACACAGTGTACCAACCTTTTTAAAACTGGAGTTGTACTTCTGAAGATCCTTAAGCCGCTATGCCTCTGATAGGCCCAATGGAACAGTTACCAGCAATGCAGTCTAGTAAACATCTCCTAGTATTATAAATAACTAACTACCTTGGTAGTGACTTACATTGTAACTTGAACTAGAGTTTAGCTTACGACGGCCAAGAACTGGAGAGTACACCCAATATCTGCCATCTGCATACTGATGAATGGACACACACATACAAACACTTGTGACCACATATGTATATAATGTGTACACATGACTATGAAGGGATTTCATTTAAAAAATACCAAAAAGAAGATATATAAAGGATGATATGAGACTTTAGGAGCAGTTATCGGTGCAAAGCACAACAGAAAATGTAGAATGAATGAAAGAATGCAGCAAACACTCACACAAAAGACAGGGCTATGGAGAGCTGTGAGTGAAGTTGATGGGATGCATGAATGCAGATCGACAGCTAAAAACCATGCTGTGCAGAAAAGCAACCAATGTTTTGTTGATACATTCAAAACTTTGAACTATGGCTCCTGGCAGCCTCATGCCTCAATTTAAAAAAAAAAAAATAGCACTTTGGAAAGCCAGAGCATCTCCTGTGGTACGTGCAAACAACAACACACACAGCCCCCCTCACCATCATAACTCTACCACGCTGTCCTGACTGGGCCACTGCAAAAGACCCAGTACATCAAGGAAAAACAAGACATAAAATAGTCTTTACCCCTTGGAATTATTCATTCATAAATCAACAGGATGAAAATTTTACCTCCTATAAAGTGGTTTGTCATCTAACTTTGTACATTTTCTGCAAAACAAAAAAACATAAAAGCACTGGAGCATGATAATGGGAACTTACGAAGTATATGTCAGAAACCTGCACTTCCCCATCCAGTGAGTTGTGGCTGCTGGAGACGGACAGCTGATTGCGCGACGTATGAGGTGACTGCCGAGACACCTGTGGACTTTGAGGGGCTGAGGAGGGGGGTGTTGACGGGAGGTGGTGAGAAGAGCTTTGGGTGGAAGATGCTGGACAGATAGGGGTAAATGCTGACGCAGGAGGAAGTGTGGAGCTGTGTGGACTTGAATTGATGAGCGTGGATTGTGCAGCTGATTGAGAGACTGGAGAAGAAAGAGTTAAAGACTGAGCAGCAGTAGGAGAAGTGAGTGGTTTGGTGGATGGACAGATTGATGAAGCGAGTGTGGAGGATGAGTGCCCAGTGGACTGAGAGGTGGAGGAGGAGGACACAAATGAAGGAGGAAGGGTAGAGGAGGAATATTGAGAGCATGGATGAACAGAAGGAGGAGTGGAAGATTTGGATGATGCAGTGACAGGAGGCAGAGGATCAGGTGATACATGGTTGGGTGTAGTAGTTTCTGTCATTTGAGTGAGCTCTGTACTCTTTGGGATTTTACTGCATCAACCAAGACAAAAAAAATGATACACTGTTAGAATACTGTAGAATACAACATATGCATATATGAAAACTACCGTAGTAATTTCACACTGTATACTATGTATATACCTGAGCTCCACTTCCACTGTTATGGTGTCCTGTCTTTCACCATGAACCTCAACTACCTCCTTTTGCGACCTAAAATGACACAAAAGCACAGCGCAAACATGAGCATGGAAGAAAAATGTCACTGGGCAGATTTGATACAGCATGGCAGCATATTTATAAAATTGGTCTCACCTGGCCATGTTTGGTGAAAGCATTTGCCTCCTATAGCGTGGGTGCTCAGGTGTATCAAATGGGGTGGTGGGCAGGGAATTGTTAGATGAAAGAGTGGTGGCAATAGATGCTGTGGTGGCATCTTCAAATGAAGGAGGAGTGCAGGGTGGCTCTCTCCCTGAGAGGCATAATTAGGTAAGAGATCATAAGCCATGTGCAAGACGGATGGCATGCATGAAATAATTACCAGAGCATAAATTGTTTAAAAATAACAGCACACTAAGATGAAGAAATGTGTATCTCAGGAAAGAAAAGTATGTGTCTGTACCACAAAACCATGAGCCATCTAAGTGTAAATCTGCTCTCAGAACATCTGCTGTTTGAACTCTTCGCACCTCATTCTTTTTATATTAACATTACATTATTTCCTATCAGTATATGTGATTGCAGAGCGTTAATATTTTATGTTTGCCTTTGCAAAAGGTCCTTAAACTCAACCGTATATCTTTTTACCCAGTAACTCTTTTTTACATCAATAAAGGTCTTGTTAGAAAGGTTGAGATTCCCCCCGTATCACGCATATCACTTTAGGCTTTTCCAGTGGTTCTCAAACTTTTTTGGTATGTCCCACCTCAGACACCGAAAAAAAGATTGCGAGCCACACGACATAAAAATGCACATCCCACACCCTTCGATTTTATCAGTTAAAAAGGATCTAAATTGAATTGTACTTAAAACTAAAAGTTAATATCATCAGTGTAATAGCATTAGCAAACTAGCTGTATAAAAAAAAATAGAAACACAATGCAATGATTTTAAAATCTCATAAACCAATATTGACACTATTCACTTTAGTGTCACCTCATATTTTCACCTGGCTGTCCAAGCCCTACCTGCAGCAGCTCAATGTCCTACCAGTGTGGCCCACCCCAGAGTGTGAGAACCACTGGGCTATTCCTAAGCGTTTACGAACATCTACTCTTGTTTTTTGATTTTTGCAGACAACTGAGGTGGACAGTGTGCCAAGTTCAGAAATATATAGCCTAATAGTTTATGCTTTTATCTTACAGTGTTTTATTAAAGGAGTACTGGCACACTGCATGGCTGTGTTTGTGTTGTTCCTTTAGAAAAATCACGAATCATCACTGCACCTGAATAATCTCATTGCTGTCTTAGCTTGCAACTTTTTGGAAAAGCCCACAGAAGCGAAGTTTGCTTTTTGGGCATTTTGAAAGGTTATCTAACATGTAGTAAATGTTGTGAAGGGATCTATTTTAATCTAAACCACAACCTTTCTTAAAAACTAACCAAGTAGTAGCTGTGGTTAAAAACTGAAAGAAAAAAGTCCACTAAATTAAAAAAACAATCTGTAGGGATTCACTTTTGGTCTCACACAAAACATGAACACAGTTTCCAGGATAAATGTCTAGTGACTGATGTATCCTCCACAACCTTAAGTTAAATGAACAGCTAAGACCATGGATGGCAGTTTGGTAGCAACAATGGACCTGCACAAACAACATTAACACTTTGATATCAGGTAGACATTTTGGCAGAGGACATCTAGCCCTGATAAGCACTTTTATGACAATATAGCCAAGCAATCCTGTACTACTGGTTTCAGTAGAACAAGAAATAAAGAAAACCTCTAAAGAAACCTTTGTGCAGCCTGTTCTAATAAAGTCTTTGTTTTAACATGACTGGACTAAGAAAAGTTTAGTAAAGGTCATACCATTGTCCTCCAGCATGGGGAAGCTGCGAGCTCCTCTTAGGTTCTCTAAGTTGTCCAAGTTTTCTTGCCTGTCATCAGTCAGTGAAGGACGTTGCCCTCCCGAGCTGGCTCCTGCGCTGGACTTGGACATGAGAACCCCTCTTCCTCTCTTAGATGGAGACGATCGCAATGCTGTAAAACCAGGATGTCACTCAATTTTACTCATCGCCTGCATTAGCAGTGCAGGGCTAAATAATAATATCCACTTTGGGGTCTTTGTGCGTGGCTTATTTACACATGTAAACTCACAGCAGCTTTTCTTGAAGACAGTTGTGCTACAAAATTTGTAGAACCTCTCAGCATAGAAACTCGGTCTGTGAACTGATACTGTGTCCTGTGGGAGAATGAAATTTTAAAAAGGGTCAAAATAATATGATTTGCTTTATACTTTTGAAAAGATGCTTAATATACACCATAAATTACATGAAAACCAGACATTGGGTTAGAATGTTTTTTTATGTGTGGACACAAACAATTACATAACAATTATGTAAGAGAAACTTACCCCATCATGGATGAGGGACTTCCAGGAGTGCTCCAGTTTCTTAATCAGTCTGTCAGATTGGAAAATTAAATACATTTTTTTAAGTTACCTAGGAATTTAGTGCTGAATCAAGCAAAAGTCCAAAGAAAGCAGGACTAAAATACAGCCTTCATGTAGCTGGGAATGCATGAGAGCTGTTATGTAGGGCAGTTTACACCAAAATATTACTATTAAATTACTTTGCAGTTAATGTCATCAAAATATGTGATTCTTGAGAAAACTGCTTGCCAATAAAACACTAGGGGTTTGGATAGTGCTACTTCTGCTCCTGCCCACTCCTTAGTTGTTGTTGTTTTTTTCTTCAGTGGCTTACTGTGTCAAATGCAGCACATATTGATTGCCTACCGGTAAGACTGCAGAATGTCAATGATTCCAATGAACAGCAGGAGGCGCTCCCCTTTACCACCCACAGCTGGAATTCCACCCATACTAAACAGAGAAGAGAAGTTACTTTCCTACTTACATTTGATGTGATAATAAGGGCAAACTTTACAAAATGGTGACTTACGTGTCATCCTGGTCCAGCGTGTCCCTGCATGTGGAGCCTCCCTGTATGGACTCCATGGCACTGGAATACAAGGATCTCTGCCCTGCAGGCCTCTTTTCTTCCCCTCCTCCTGAAGGGGAGCCCTGAGACTGATGCTCTCTCTCTGCTTGGGTTTTGTTGTGGATCCCAAGCAGCAAACTATAGTCCATAATCTTAAAACTCTCCAGAACCTAATGTGAAACACATAAAATAGTTTAAAATATTACCGAAAGCTTCAAGGTGTATTACAATTTTTTGCGTATGGGTTTAATTTTGCAGTGTGGGGTTAAGCAATATTTAAGCTTTTTTTCACTTTCCTCTATTTATTTATGCACTACCAAACAGAAGCTGAGGTAAAATTAAATACACAATTTTATTTTTATTTTACAAAGGCCTATTTATCCAACTCATCTCTATTCTCCCTCTTACCAGACAGTCTCTTTGTAGTGTTTTGACCAGAGCATTGTATGTGTCCTGGTCCAGCGTGAGGCCTTCCGGAACATCACTCAGAAAGTCTAGGTCTTTAAAAGTGGGTCTGGACTTCTCTCTTTCCTTCTTGGATGCTCGCCTTTTGTATGTTGAGCCCTTTAAGTCGAATTTAAGGTGCATGCGCACAGAGCGTGGCAAAATATTGTTCATCACAACCACTCTGATGTTCTTTCCTCCACACTGGACACAATAGAGGCCGAAGAACTTTGGCAGTAAAGTCCGGGGGTTCTGGTTCAAGTTCTGGGGGGGGATTTTACACAGCAGACAGAGAGAAAGAAGCACAGGGGAGGGAAATATTGTATATTAGTGGTTACTTTTGTATGTTCTTGTATACTTCTGTATATTTCAGCCCCAATATCATGCACCTGCCAGACAGCGTGACTCATCACCAGGCCTCAGCCCATACCTGTGTTTCTACTGTGTGCATGCTTAACCTGTTAAGGAGTACGCCGCAATCATGCAGGTTAAGCTCTCACTTATCATTACGCCACTACCTGCTGACATCACAGCTGACCTGGGCCACCCGCAGAGGTTTGGATTAAGAGGATAAAGATGACTAGAAGTTTCTGCTGCTGTCCTGCTCTTTGGCATGTGCTCACATACACAAACAGCCCGCGCCAACACACGTAAAGCCTTGAAAGCAAAGACTGCCAGGAAACCTATAACGAGGTTTAGGTCTCCAAATCCTCACAGTTTCCAAATGGTGTTGTAAAAATGAATCAGTCCATTTACTTTTCCAGACTTATTGACTTATTTAGTCGAATTTATTCTAATGAATAAGAAACTTACCATATAGTATCCAGGGAGCAATTTCTGCAGAAACTCAGCCTCTTTGTGCTGCACAGTTTTGATGATAAACTCATCATCACGGGTCACATAGAAAATTGAGCCACTAGCTCCTGGATTTGACAGCTCAATCAGTGGCTCGTTACACAGAGAATACTAGACAGAAACACAGATAAGAAACAGAGAATTTAACCTGGTATATTTTCTCAAGTCTGGCAACCTGACCCACCGTCTCTGAAAATACAGTTTTAACAAGCTGCAGCCACAAGAACAAAGTAATTCATTAATTTCATTTCATGCTTATGTCACCTGTTTTGACTGAATAATTAGATTGCTAGAAGTTCATACAAAATTCATCACGTCTTTGTTAGTTGGCTCCGTAGTATTGCTGATGTTTGAACCACTAGAATTTTGCTGCAGCATATCAGATGACTAATACATCTACCCACTCACTTGACATTACTCATCTGCACAACAAAGGGAGCTCTGTTTTAGAATAGCAAGTCTGTACTGACTGCTGACATTACTACAAATTAATATCGTATTAGTCACTCAGATGAACTTACGCTCTTAACTGCTGCATTCATTTATCTTTTGAAAGTGTGAAGAAAGCAGGAATTATGTTTAACTAAGACTCACTATATGAGGCTGCAGCTTCATGCAGACACTCCAGAAGCATCAGCAAACTTAAAATTCACACTTTGTATCTTACAGAGGTACTGAGCCATTAGACTTTGTACATAATTAAATTCTTTGTTTGCAGGCTGGACAAATAAGCTGAAAATTAAGACAAAGTGCCCTTTGATTGCAGTTAATTTGCCTCGCATAGAATGTAATTTCTTATGGCTTAGCTGTAAAAATGCAATTATCTTGTTACTCCACCCCTCCATTGGCAGCACAAACACACGCGGACACAAACACACAGTACCCTGACTGTCTGCTGCCACTACATGGATTTTAAAAAGGAAGGCTTTAGTCTGCTAATCTCCCCCTGGCACAGGTAGAATGTGAACTTAAATGCGCTGCTGAGAATACTGTATGTCACCGCATGTGCCTACAGCACATGTGTGTATGAATGTGCGTGTGTGTGTGTGTGTGTGTGTGTGTGTGTGTGTGTGTGTGTGTCAGGTATTGTGAA
>VUQH01003755.1:13871-32211 GCA_015106775.1 Etroplus canarensis | reverse complement strand
GAATAAAGTCCTTTATGAATGTGTGTGTGTGTGTGTGTGTGTGTGTGTGTGTGTGTGTGTGTGTGTGTGTGTGTGTGTGTGGGTGGGTGGGTGAGTAAGTATACCTTGTATTGGCCACACAAGTGTGAGGAATGGGTGCATTAGACATACAGTATGTGTGTGTGTGTGTATGAGCTAACACACAGCAGCTGTGTTTCAGTGAGTGTACAGTAACCATATGGCAGCAGTCAGAGTAAATGAGACTTCAGGAGAAACAATGCTGGACACAGTCATCAATTTAAGACCTGTGTGTGTGAGTTTTGTTAGCACAGGGGTGTAAGGCAATTAAATCACTGACTGAATTGAAAAGGGAGGTATTTTTCGTTATTTCTACTTTTTCTTTTAGATTTTAGTCATGCATTGAAGCACGCACACATGCAGGCGCATACACATACACTGAGCCTGAGGGTTTGTCAGTGTCCCAGGACGGCAAACCATCTCTGTGCCATATCAGCGCAGCGTCCCAGTTCTGCTTGTTTAAAGATCAGGCTGTATTGTTGGGAAAATGATTTTGGCGGCGAGCGAGGTCCACTCGCATTTCAAAGTCGTTAGTCAGCCACCAGAACAGGTGTAATTTCATCTTCTTCTCCTCCTCCTCCTCCATGAAGCTGTGTTCTCTCTCCCTGTCTCTGTTTCTCTCTCTGTGACCTGCCAGCCTCGACAGTAATAATAGCGCAAAGTGGGACAGAACCCATGAAGTATGTTGTTTTTCCTCTACTTTTTGTGTTGCTCTGTTAGACTCACTTCGGGTCTGATTACTGGCTGACCCCAGTGCAGTACATGTCACTCACATATAGAGCGCATGCACACAACAAAAACACACAGAAATAAATAAGGAAATACAGAAAGAAGCATCCATCAAGTCTTGCTGCTATCACGATATCAAATATTGATGTCCATATTCCGCAATTACTTCACCTGCTTTAAATAGGTTGGTGATATCATTTATAAAGCGAATTTGAGCTGCAGCTCAAAGACACTGATTAATTGTTCATGTTGGAAATGGGATATTGGAGCAAGGACAGAGATTTTTATTAGCTAGATAGTTTTATAGAGCTGAGATTTGTGGCTTATAAAATGTGTGGTCTTGACATTTTCTGCTAGAAATGGCCAAAGCTTACTTTGTAATGCTGGTAATTGTTGAATTCAATTGAATCAATATCTTGGAATTACTGGGAGGATTAAATTTGGGGTATTTTGGTATATGATGTTCACAGGTACACATAGCCAAAATCAGTAAAGTTCAACACAACAACCCTGCAAGAATCTTACATTCATTAGATTTAGTTCTTGTTAAAAATGGTGCAGTATTTAGGGTCATTTTGGAAGTTGCAGTATTTGACATTGTTAGTACACATTGCTTTTTACTGAACTGTGTGTCTAATATTTTGATAAGAAGACAAAGGCTACTGTAACTGTCTTTCAAGGCTGAGACTAATGACTGCTTTAACTATCAATGAATATGAATGTAATATTTTCACATATCTTGGTAAACTGAACTACAGTTTAGTCTGAGAAAGACTATACAATTATTTAATTTGAAATGGTTAATCCAATAGACATTTGCCATTTCTTCTCTTTAAAAGCAGTATTAAATAAGATGACTGAGATGATATCTATATATCACACATAACAAAATATATCAGCATTGTACACAGTAGGCATGGCTCCATTTCAAGGTTTTATACATTAGCTGAAATTTTATTTGCAGTTTTGTTCATGTTGTTTTAGTTTGAACTTTTAAACTTTTGTAAGTATGAATGACAACTTTAACTTTTGACTGAAGCTTTTAAATTATAAATTTAATCTGTACTTGTAATTTTTTTTTCCTTAGTCTTTAAACTGAAATCGGCTAATTCTTTCCCCGCACTCCTTCATTGAAATAGGCGTGTCTCGGGTGACTAAGAAAACAGTGCAGAACTCACACACAAGGTTTCGGGGAGTTGTCAGTCGATATTTAATACCCCCACTCCTCCTCTTTACCCTTTAAAGTACCCAGTCCCTTACTTCCTCCACCCCGCCCTTTTCCCACCACATCCATCGCACGTCATCTGGGTTATGGTCAGGCGTCCTCTCTGGCCGCCTGCCTGCCGAGAGCCAGCCTGCTGTCTGGGGTCCTCTGGGAGCACTGGAAGGAGCCTGAGACAGCGCTCACAGTGGTTAACCCTGTAATGATACTTTCAGCTTGTTGGAGTGTTTTCTGTCCACCTGTTGTCACATATTTGGTTAGCTCTGGAGAAAAGCTGTCATTTTTCAAGTGATGCTCTATGAGATGATGTTGAAGTGTAAATTCTTTTATTCTGAATTTAATTATAAACATTACACAGATAGAAATGATAGGCCAGTGTGATTAATTTAGTGTACATGCAGAAACACATACAAACTCCACAAACAGTCTCTCAATAGCTCCTGCTTCAACAGAGCCCCAATTGAAGTCTCCAGTCTTTGGCTGAGGGGAAGCAGTGAGAGGTGGGGGGGCAGCAGCATTTTTGACCCCAGGGAGCTTTGCAGGATTTAAAATGTATAGCCACCTGAAGGAAAAAGTAACGAAGATGGAGAAAGAGGAAAAACGGTTGAAACAGGAGGGGAAAAAGGTTCTTTTAGCTTTTGCCTTTTCCTCTGGTGCACTGGGAGAGGCCCCTAGTATGGCAGCTGTCCTAGTTTGTGTGTGTATGTGAGACAGAAAGACAGAGAGACAGAGAGAGACCAAGTAGGAGAGGGAAAGGGGTCAGGTTGCACCCCTCTTTCACCCCTACAATCCCATACAGACACATTCACACAAACTTACATGCAGCAGCAGTAGCTTAATACGAGAACAGCCCATCCCTGATTGCTAAGATTGCACTGGCGTCATGGATGGTCGTTTCACAATCTGCCCAGCAACAAGACAGATCACAGAAGTGTAGAGTGTAACAGCTACCTCCTGGCATCCCTCTAGTAGGCTGGCATCCTAGCTGTGGCACCGAGGCGCACTTCAATTTCAGCTTAGTGTACAGTGGTTCTTGTAAGATTTATGTTTAGTTGACAGCTGAGTGTTGCTGAGCCTTCTCTTCAGACTGTGCAAGAAATGCTGCAACTTATTTTATTTAGACTTTAATGAGTAAGGTGAGCAGAATATAAAATATCACATGTACAATGCAGACAGTAAATGCAAAACACTGTAAAACAGTTAGTAACACTGACGTGACAGCATTCATTCAACTTAAATTTTTCACACTGTAGAGTTAGTAAGATACAGATCGGACAAACACTGACGAAAAAGCAAAACAAATAAGAGCAACATCGGTTAGGATAGCTGGTCTGGTTACTTTTTCACCAACTTTAAAGAAGATGCAGAAGAATGCTAAGCATTCCTGTGCTGTAAGACAAAAGTGTTGTCCCACCTACATACTGTATCTACAGAAGCATTTATGACATTCTATTCTAAATCCATAGGCATTAATAGTAAGTTGGTCCCCCCTTCGCAGTTGTAACGGCTTCCACTGTTTTTGGAAGGCTTTCTACAAGATTTTGGAGAAGGTCTGTGGGAATTTTTACCCATTCATCCAGAGGATTGAGGTCAGATACCGACCGATTTTGAGGCCTGGCTCTGTTCCAGTTCATGCCAAAGGTGTTCAGTAGGGTTGAGGTCAGGGCTTTGTGTTAAGATCTTTCACACCAAACTCATCCTTTATGAGCCGTGCTTTGTGCATTGGATAAACTCATGTTGGAACAGGAAAGGTTCTTCCCCAAACTAAGTTGGAAGCGTAGAATTGTCCAAAGTGTCTTGGTAAGATGAAGCCTTAAGATTTCCTTTCACCGCAACTAAGTGACCCAGGGCAAACTGAGAAAAACAACTCCATAGCATTATCCGTCCTCCACCGAACTTTGCATCTGGTACATTGCAGTCAGGCAGGTACCGTTCTCTGGGTGTTTGCCAAACCCAGACTTGTCTATCAGACTGCCAGATAGAGAAGCGTGATTTGTCACTTCACAGAACACATTTCCACTGCTCCAAAGTCCAGTAGCGGCATGTTTTATATCACTCCATTCAAAGCTTGGCATTGTGTTTGGTGATGTAGTGGTGCTTAGTCACTGAAATTCATGCCATTAAGCTTCGAGTACCCAGTTTTTGTGCTGATGTTAATGCAATTGGATGTTTGGAACACCGCAGTTACTGAGTCAGCAACTTTTACACACTATGCACCTCAGCACTTGTTGATGCTGCTCTGTAATGTTACTGTACATGGTCTGCCACATGCCACATTGTGGCTGAATTGCTGTAGTTCCTACAGACTTCCACTTTGCAATAATAGCAACTACAGTTGATCGTGGAATATCTAGGAGGGAGGAAATTTCACAAACTGACTTGTTGCAGCAGTGGCATCTTATTACAGTACCACGCTCAAATTTGGGGAGTTCTTTAGAACAACCCATTCTTTCATAATTGCTTGTAAAGGTAGATGGCATGTGTAGGTGCTTTATTTTACACACTTGTGGCAATGGGACTAAATGAAACAATTGGATTAATTGATTAAGAGGTGTAGTCAAATTCTTTTGTCCATATAGTATTTATTTAATAGAAGACATGCTTCAGGAACTCACAAACTCCGAGGCTGCATCCAAAAGTTCATACTAACAAAGTATTTGGTACAACTAAATATTATAAGTTATTTAAGTTTGTCTGAAACTATGTGCTCAAATGTGATAAGTGCATACTATTTCAGTGGGAATGTTATAACATGCAAGTAGATGACAATGCTGCACAATGACCTAGGTAGCTGACATCCATCCTCAGTGATGCTTCAGTGCAAGTATTTAAATATAAAAGTTTAATTTTCTTGTAATAAATATTTCAAATTTCTCTGTCAGTGCTTGGCTTATCTCAGTTAGGTAGCCCAGAATGAAGCATTATGAGCCAATTAGTGTATCTGAAAAAACACACACTACTAAAATTTAGTAGTACTAAAATGTACTGAAGAATGGTATACAGAAGTATAGTATACAAGAGGTCTTACTCCAGCGACTAAAGGGCCAATCAGCAACTGAACTGGGAAATAAGACAGACCTGTTGATCCATTGATGGATGTTCTCATTTGAGATTCAAAAGATGTAGGGAAGTGTGCCCTTTTTCTTAGCTTGCTGTATTTATAATGTGAATTGTACTATGAATGAGAGATTTTAGATATACTGGCAATCTGGATTTAGCCATTGTGTCATGCAGTCCATATACACAGAAGTATCATCTGCCAAGGGAAAAACCGTTTAAACCGTTTTTTTCTGGCAGAGTCATCAAACTTGAAATTGTTACATTGCATGATAAACAATCATTTTGATATTTCACCAAAAAAATTAGTTGCAAAGGAAAAAAAAATCTTAAGTATTTAATTTATCTACTGTGTAATGTTTCCTTTTTTTCTTTGAATTTAGATAATCAATTCAGTCCCAAAGTTAACTGCTTTTTTCTTCTATGCTGAATTTTGGAAACTGGGTGAAATCAGCACAATTGGTTCTTGATAAAGGATCCTACTTTCATGTGAAAATTGTAAGAACTTACAGAAGGCTCTTTGTTTTGACACTGGTTTTATTTAAGATGCGTGAAACAACCAAAACATCTGTCTTTCACCAAAACCTATTCAGACCATGCCTTGGTTCAGATAATTTATAACTTGTATATGAGAATAGAATGAGAGTCTGGCTGGCCAGAGAAAGACAGCTAGGTGTGAGGTCAGCAGGTCACAGACAGCCTGTGAGCCAGTCAGAGCCTGACAGAGTCAAGCCCCCCAAAACAGACTGGAGAATCCATCTAGAAGCCAGAGCAAGTGGCGTGGGCTTTCTAGAGGAACACACCAGACAGGAAACCACATGATATGTGTGCTTTAGTGTCTGCTTTGTGTGCCTGTGTGAGGGTATGAGTGTGTAGGTGTTTCTTTCTCTGTTTTACACATATACTCTCTGTGGTGTGGGATGATTGAGGTCATCTGAGTGGAGACTGTCTAATACTGCTTGTTTAATGGAAGTCAATCAGGGTGCTGTATATCTTGCCAAGATTCATCACTTTATTGATTACTCTGAGAGCTTTCAAGAAAATCCCTATATTGCCAGATGTGACATTTCTCCCAACTGAGCATTTTAACATAGTTTTTTCTTTTTTGTAGGGAAGGTGGTTCTTGAGGAAGCTATACCAGTAATGACACTGAATTCAAATGTCTTCACTTTGCTCCGTAAAGACAGAAAGTATCAAATGTTAGTTCATAACCCAACAAGAAGTCTTTAATAAGGCAGGAAAACATTTTATTCTTTTTCACAGTAACACAGTAATAAAAAGAGCCCTTGATAAAGCCCACTTTTTGTCTGGCCCCAGCATCTGGCTAATTCTCATCTGCCATTGGTTAAAAAAGAGGAGCATATTTCCTCATTTTGCTGGGAAGGAAATGAAATTGCAGCAGTTGTGCTTTGGTTATGGAGGAACCTTCCTGCCTTGCCTGCCGCGAGAACTTCCTCTGTTGCTCTGCTGGGAGATTGGATTTCTTTCTCCGCAGCTCAGAATCAGAGAGGTAGCAAATGGGTCAGCAAGGCCAGATGGGCTTTGACCTGTGTCTCTGCGTTGACTTAAGTAATGCTACAGCCAGTGGGTATTTTCATTATCTGGCATTTTGTTTCTTTTTGTTAGCAAAGATTTATTTATTATATCACTGCTGTTCATAATCATAAGTACAGCATATCACATATTTTTTTTTAAATCTTCTTTTTTTGCATCAGTTGAAAATGTCAGTTTTCCACTGTATTTGACAAGCTGGAACTGGAAAATATCTTCATTTGTGCTTGATAAATGAGAAGGTTCAGGATTCATGGATCACAAAAATTGATCCACCATCTCTTTTAAGTATCAACCTCCTGAATAAGCTTTAGCTAATGATTTCTGACATTATTTTACGGTGGGACAGCTTAAACAGAGAGAGAAGACTCTATGGTTACACAGGTTTTGTAATTTTGCCTCTGTACATCACTAAAGGGACCAAATTCAAAGAGTCAAATTGTGATTGTTGCATAGACTCTCAACTATAAAATTTAAGGGGCTTGACAAAAAGATGGCATTAACTGTTAAGGAATTACAGACATTTTAATTAATAGCCCCCCATTTTCAAAGGCTCCAAAATGGGATAAGCTAACATAATTTTAAAAGTATAATAGCCTGCTGCAAATTTCATATTTTCACTGAAGCCATTTTTCCTCTGCCAGTGAGGTTGTGCTTTGAGTTGCATTTGTCTATGCGCAATATAGCTCAAAAAGTTATGAACAGATTTTCATTAAATTGTTTTTAGAGGTAGGGTGTGGTACAAGTAGCAAACTATTCAATGATCCAGATCCAGGAATTTTTTCTAATGCTTTCTTTGAATATGTGGAGTGTACCTTAAAAAGTTTTGAATTGATTTTAATTAATTTAAATTCTGGAGGTGATCCATATCAGAAACTGGATCCAGGAATTTTTAAATGATGATTTTTAAATGGTTTTTGTTTTTCTCTGTGCAATATAACTATAAAAGTTCTGAATGGACTTTTGTGACATTTTTCTGAGGGGTAGTGTGTTTTAAGGAACAAACTGTTACATCAAGAAATGTACTTCTTAGTAGAGTGCCTGCACGTTTTACTTATCCTCATTGGTTATAATCTGTAAGAAAACCACCATATTTTGTTTTCTGAATAACTTTCAAGCTAATAATGACATCAGTGTGATTCAAAGTGCTATAGGTAACTTTTCATGGTCAAGGAATCATATTATGGAGGTAAAATTATTATGGTACTATTGTTTTCAGGTGTCATGGTTATAGCGGAGGTTTGCACTCTGAGTGCTTATTGTTTAAACTTGATCATAAATGAACTGGATCTGAACTTTTTGCCATGTGTCCTTGATTCTTTATTTTCTGTCTGTCTGACTGTCCCACCTTCTGTTTCCCCGCCGGCCTGCCCGCCTCTTCGTCTCTCCCTGTGTCTCTCTGGCAACAGAGTGATGATTCAGGCCCTATTGTGAAGTCAGCAATCCGATACAGAGCAAGCCCAAGAGCGAGGGTGGGGAGGTTTTGGTGGAGAGGGGTGGATAGATGGAAGGACCGAAAGAGAGAGTTGGGGGGGTATGAGAAACAGAAAGGATTATGGGTGTTCTTGTAGCTGCGTCCATGCTGTTTCGAGCCTGAGGTGCTTTGGCACCCTTACCTGTCCTCTGCTTTACCTGTTGCTCTCATTCTCTAAATTCAGTCAATAGTGACGTGTCTCTCCTTCTTTGTCTTTCTTTATCTTTATCTTTCTCATACTTACAAAGCTCTTCACTGTCCTTTTTTGGCCTCCTTGCCCGTTCCTCTCTTTTTCTTTCCCACTTACATACTCTCTCTTTTCCCTCAAGCTGCCTTCCTTTTTTGCAGACATATGGTATTGTGAGTGATTTTATTAGGAAGCTGATATGAAGTGTTTCGAGGTCTGGTATGATGGAACAGCTTGCCACTTCTGAGACATTCAACTCCTGTTCACTCTCCTTGGTGCAGAGGGCAGCCGTAACTTCTAATAATCGGTTGCATAAAGAATCTGTGAGCAGATGGTGTGTGTGTGTGTATGTGTGTGTGTGTGTGAGAGAGAGAGAGAGAGAGAGAGAGAGGGAGCGCGAGAGAGATCATACCTTTCTTTGGGCTGAATGTCTGTCCTTGTCTTTTCCTTAGGATATCTACCTTATGTTGTACTTCTCGCATGTGTGCACACTGTGATGTCATGAGCAGCATTATTTAACAGGCAGCTGGGAGGCCATTCATCATTTAATTAAAAGCGTCTGAAAGGGATCTGAGGCCTAATGAGATTAGCTTTAATTATTGATGCTGCTGCCACAGACACGCATTTACACACAGGCTCACAAACACGCACACACATTCCAGTTATGACCACCGTGGACATTCAGACTCTTGAGTCTCTCAGCATTAACACACAAACACGTGCATGAACTTTTTTTGCTTTCTCTCGTACCTGATGTCTTTACAGATACACACACATCCCATTGATTTTGCTTCACTATATGATGCGAAGGTGCTGAGGGGTGTATATTTAGAGGGGGGAAGGGGACCAAGCAGGGGGTGCGGTAGCTGCGGTCAGGTTGGGGATGGGAGGCTTACAGGAGGCTGGTGTTAAGTTTCTTCAGGTCCTCCACACTAGGAGAGAACTTACTGCTCTAGTCTTGTGAGTTTTTTCAAGTTCATGCATATCGGTGGATTTATTTTGCAAAACTTGTTCTCTTAAGTCCAGCCTGGATTTTCAAACTGGAGCCCAGACAAATGGTAACATTTTGTACGGCTTATGAGGGCAACAAGGAAAGGCTGCACTATTGTACAATTCTTCTGGTCTAGCCACTTATACATTTGAAAAAATCTATAAATGGAATATTGGCCAGGAAAAACAATTGCAAAGTAGGCAAGGTTTGGGGATCTTACTATTAGTCGTTAGAGCAGGTGATAACAACACAGTCCAGAAAACTCTTCTAGCATAGGCACTGATGCAAACTTTTGAACTGAGTGCTAATATCAAGTTGGATAGTCCCTCTCCTCTTTAATCCAGAGGACGTGGTGTCCATTATTTCCAAAAATGTTTTCAAATTTCAATCCGTTTGACCACAGAACAGTTTTCCACTTTACCACAGTCAATATTCAATGAGTATGAGCCAGCAGCTCTGGATCATGATCACATGTGATCAGATAGTTTTAAAAGTAGAATGGGAGGCAGAGCCTTCAGCTACCAGGTCCCTCTCCTGTGGAACCAGCTCCCAGTTTGTATACAGGAGACAGACACCCCCTCTACATTTAAGATTAGACTTAAAACTTTATAGTTAGGACTTAGTTATGCTACAATAGGTATAGGTTGCTGGGGGGGGGCTTCTTTTGATGTGCTGAGCATTTCTTCTCCACTAGCCTCTTTTCCCTCCCTATGCATTTATTTGCCACTGCTGCATGTCATTAAATTTTGTTTTCTCTCACACATAGTCTGTGTGTCTCTTTGCTCTCTCTTCTCTCTTCTCTTTTCCCTCAACCCCAGCTGGTTGAGGCAGATGGCTGTCCCTCCCTGAGCCTAGTTTTGCCGGAAGTCACTTCCTGTTAAAAGGGAGTTTTTCTTTCCCACAGTTGTCAAATGATTGCTTTAACCTGCATTTGTTGATGGTATCGTGAACTAGGTTCACAGACAATTATTTCTGGAAGTGTTTCTGAGCCTGTGCAGTGATTTCTATGACAGAATCATGCCTGTTTGCAATGCAGTGCCACCTGAGGGCCCAAACATCACCGGCATCCAATATCGGTTTTCGGCTATGTCCCTTGTGGACAGAGATGATTCCATAATCTTGGAATCTTTTGATGACATTAAGTTCTGTAGATGATGGAATACTCAAAATCTTTGAAATTTTATGTGTTTATTATTATTCTGAAATTGCTTTTCTCACATATTGCGGAACCACTGTTTATCTTCACCTCTGAAAGATTCTCTAAGGTGCTCATTTTATATCCAATCACATTAATGGCCTGTTACATTAGTTGCAGCATGTTCGTCCAGCTGTTTCTTTTTTGTGCCACTTACTTTTCAAGCCTTTTGTTGCCCTTGTCCCACCTTTTTTGAGATGTGTTGCTGTCATCAAATTCAAGATGAGATCACTCACTTTCAATTCTTGATATTTTTTCTGTTTTTTTATGAATGAATTATTAGTTTATGAGATTTATCAATCAATGCATAATTTTTATTCATATTTTGTACAGTGCCCCAACCTTTTTGGAATTGGGGTTGTAGTTTGAAATTGAGGAAATAACTGGTGACATATTTGTGACTGCATTCAGGGCACATAATTGTAAATCTGCACACATATAGGAGTCACTTAGTGACCCATATATTGTCATTTAGATCATTTAATTAAGGCTGCTGATTAGCTGAAAAATCGGTTTGTCTTAACAATGATTGTAGAAAGGTTTAACCAACAGTTTAATCAAATAGATATTTCAGTGTTGCACTTATCATTCCACTTCATTTTATATGTTGTACCTTAAACAAATTAATATTAAGTTGTGTGTTCAGTGTGGGTTTATAGTGCTAAGTAGAGCAATGTCCTGTATATTTGTGTGTGTGTATGCTTAGTCAGCCATGGACTGGTTTAGGTTTCTCCCAGTTGTTTTTTTAATCACTCTCATCAGATTAACTGAGCAGGGCCAGTTGAGGCCAAATGCACAATTAACAACCCAGAACCAGTACACACACACACACACACACACACACACACACACACACACACACACACATCCATCAATGACTTTTCATTTGTCTCCTCTGAGTAAAGCTGCATTAAATCGTGTCTGTGATCCTGTCACTCCCTGAGACGATGAGGAGCCAATTTAAATAGGAGATATGAAGACCACCAGTATGGTGAGCAGGATAGAGATTAGCCTTTTCTCCTCTGCAGCTCTTCCTCCCCAAATGTGGATTTACTACTACAGGATGACTGAATAAAACAAATCACTGTGACTCCAAAATAGTAACGTGTACTGGTAATAGTTGCAGTTTTGCTTCACCATAAATACCCAGAGTTTGGTTTGCAATATAATAACAAAAATAGACGTGATAATTACTGATCCATTGTACACAGCTCACTTAGACTTTAGTGGCTTAGTGTGACCATTTTCAGCAAACTTGAAAAGAGACTTTGTTTTTTACATAAAAAGTCTCACTTTACTTTTGGAGAATCAGCTGACAGCAGAACTTAGGAGAGACATCGGCAACATGTTGGTAGAAATATATTTTTATTTGTATTTGACTGGTTTGGTCCAGATTTTCTGTTGATTAACTATTTGATTAACAAATTGCAACTACTGCTGTATATTATTATAAAAACAATTTCTATGGGAAAATAACTTAACCGTGGTTAACTGTTCTGTCCATATTCTGCTGCTAAACTGTCTAGATTAATCATATTCGTGAAAATGTTTTCAAATTCACTTTGCAGGGTTTCATGAAGACATCCTAGATCAGTTATTATCAGACATTACAGATTCCTACTTTAAATGATTGTGCATGTTCTAAAACTGTATTCTAGGTGCAAAAACTGTGTTTTGAATTAGCTTCCGTTGGTCTGTCGTTCAAGTTGTGAAGAACACCAGGCAGTTCTTCACAAATTTATGTAAGCATAGACAGGTGAAGAGAGGTACACCTAGCCAGAAAGACAGAGAAAGAGAGATGTTTTTGGAGTGTACCCATTTCACCCAAACACCTCCTTCTTTTCCCTGCTCCACAGACTCTGTTCTCCCCTTTCACTCCCTCACTTCTTTTTTTCTCCTTTATAGCTTCCTACTACACCTGAAAAAGGGGCATTTTTGGAGGTATAAAGAGAGGGATAGATTTACACCTCCCCAGGCTGGGGGAACTGTGGGGTGTAGGAGGAGGGAGGGCCCGAGGGTGGAGGCTCGGCACAATGTATTTTACATGAAAGGAAGGGGATAGAGTTACCACCCCGATAACCACTCATACAAATGTGGAGCGCAAAGAGCTTTGAGCGGGGGACAGGTAAACGAGCGTGTGTGTGTGTGTGTGTGTGTGTGTGTGTGTGTGTGTGCAAGAGAGAGAATGCGGAGTATAGATCGAGATGGAGCTGATGGTTGTGTGGTGAGTAACATCCTTCATGAATGTTTTGTGGTCGACACAGCAACCAATGGCAGAAGCAGGGATGGCTGGATGATCGTGTTGCACAGGTGTATGCGTGCATGCCTGTGTTTGTGCATGTGAGCAAAGACTCTGTCTCTGTGTCCTATTAACTACATGTTAGAAAGCTTGCACAACTTATTTGCGCCTGACTTTTATAGTTTCTTTTTTAGATATTGATTTTATGTTTAGAAAATTAAAGGCCTTATTTATTAGAGAGGGAAAAGCATTTACAGTTCTTGCTGAGAGTTGACAAGAACAATACCCCCACTCTCATGTCTGTACAATAGCTATAGCCAGCAGCCATTTAGCTTAGCTTTACTCAAGGCACTTCTTTGCTACTTTCTACATCTACTTCACTACATTTCAGAGGCTATTATGGTTCATATTTCCTTTCATTTATCTGTCAGCAAATTAAGACTTAAACGTATGAAAAACTTATGCTCTTATATAGAAAAGTTACAACTATACCAATAACCACTGAGAGCACTTGTGACTAAGTTTTTCACTGTTTTTAGAATTTTTTACAAACCAAAAAATCAGCCACTTCCTGAAAAAGAAAAAAAATATATGTATTAGATTACTATTAAGAAACTGGTCACTCCAACCACTTGTAGCAGATTCCTTGAACCTGACTCTCCCAGATGATTCTTCACATTAAAAGGATTTTTTTCTCACTCTAGTTGCAAAGTACATCCTTATAGGCAGTCACTGGATGATTGGGTTGCTCTCTGTAATGCTATAGTATCCTTACCTCACGATATAATGTGTCTTTTAATGACTATTATTATGAATTAGTGCTGAATAGATAAAACTGAATTGAATGGAAAAGTTCCAATCCAAATTTCTTATTGACAAACCAGTGATGTAATTAATTTCGTTTAACAGTCACTGGTGACATTTTTCAGCACTGAGTCCTTTTACTTTTATTTAATACATTTTCGTGATTATAGGACTTTTACTTGTAACGAAGTACGTTTATAGTATAGTATTAGTACTTTTATGAGAGTAAAGGATGTGATTAATTCCCATACCTCTGATTAAGATTACTAAGCTTACTAAGTTTAGGTAAACCAGGCCTTAGTTTCATATTCACTGTACCGGTATGAGAGTTGTGGTGATCATCTTATCTAACTTTGATTATTGAAGGGAATAAGCCTCTTCTTTTAAGCTCAATTTAATATATAATATGATTTGTAAAACATCAACGTCATCACAAGTGGACTTTTTGTTTAAAGTGTAATAATAAGCGCATTTGCACATTGTAATGATGGATACAAGAGGAGCACAGTCTGCCTCCTTTGAGGTGAAGATAAACTGCTGTCGTTCCACTTGAAAAACACTGTAAATCTCGAGAGCCTCTTTAAAGTGAGCGAGACACCTCCATCAGACACTTTTAAAACATCCCTAAAGTCAACACAAACCAAAAGTGAGTCCTGCTTTTTGACTGTACTAATATAACACACTGTTCCTTTGCTCACTTCACTGCTCAGATGCGCCCATGTCCCACTACTGTTTTGTTTTTCTTTGTGTGTGTGTGTGTGTGTGTGTGTGTGTGTATGTGTGTGTGTGTGTTTCATCAGGCGTGTTTTAGGACGCCTCCCCTGCTCCCTTCTCCACTTGCTGTGAAAATATTTCATCGGGGATGTTTTTGGACGACCCCCTCCAGATCGGGTCTAGCCTGGCTAATAATAAAGTGCTTGAGTTGTCAAGCGCTTCGGCAACACCCTAATCTGTTCTGACAGCCAGTCCTCCATATTCACTCTCAAACACACACACAAATGCATGTCGGCATACACATATAACACACTTTCAACAGACATTTGCCCTGATCTACGCACACGGGTCCTCCAGACAGTCTATCAATCATGGTGTTTATTGGGGTTGGGGATAAATGCTTCGGGACGTAGCTGCATGCTGTCACTATGGTGAGTGAGCTAAAGGTGGCTGGAGCACAGTTGGAGACAGTGGCCCCGTTCCAAATTGGTCTCTAGGCCTGTATACATTTGGTACTCCTTCTCAGCTATTTTCTGTTGCCTTACACACACAGTAACATTCAGAATACTCTAAATGTTGTTAAAGGATCATTTCACACAATTAAAAAAATCTGTTATAGTATTATTACACAGTTATATTCTTATTTCTGGGTTTATATGAAAAATTTAATTTTTAAATAAATGACCCCATTATTTCACATTCAGCAAATTTGATTAGTATATTTTAAGATGCAACACCAGTGTGAAAAGCAAATACATCATATTTTACATCTTAACTTACATTTGCTTGACTATAATTTAGGCGACCAAATAGGTCAACAAAATTACATATTTTATATTGATAAATCTCTTTGGCATTGTTCTGGCATTTCTTATATAAAACAGAGAAAAGAAACAAAAAGCATCATAAGAAACAAAACCCACACCCACTGGACAAGAAAACAGTCCCCCTAACTGAAGACCGAAATGCAAAATTCCTGTAGCTTGCTAAAACCATTCGATTTTTCTATGTCAGCTAAGGCACTTCAAAACGTGGTATTAAACAGTGCTTTCTGAATTACTCCAATGAGAACATAAAGTGCATACTTTCAATATTCTTGAGCTAAACTTAGACAAATATGTAACAGCCTAAGACTAATATTAGGACATTTGACTTGTGTATGATAAAATGCTTGGTGGAAATTAAGGCATGCCAAGTATCCAGATCCTGCAGTTTTCCTATTGTTCCTACTGATGCTTCACGTCTGTATGCAATTTTGTCTCCTTAAAGGCTCGGATGTTTCAAAATTTTTGGTTTGGCAGCTTATAAAAACTTAGTTCTGGGTTCTTTACACTAAAACATTCCACTACAATGCAGGTTTTAGGCTTTTTTCCAGTTTTTTACTTGCAAATGAAATTGACGAGGCACCTTTTTGTAGTAAAAAGTCATTGAAGAGCAGTGAATTGTTTTTCCCTCTGGGGAGGGCAGGACTAAAATGTGCTCCATCTCTATTGCTACAAGCTGTATTCAGATGTTAAGAGAGTCAGATGTCAAGATGCTGTTGTTATTTTTCTCAGAAATTTCCTTTTGTGGGGGATCATCAAAGCTTACCATTTTGAGTGGGTGACCCACACACTAACAGTCCTAGTTCCTCTCCAGAGGCCTGGGTTTGAGTCCTCCCCAGACCATTTCCTACTTGGCATTCACTTTCACTCTTCCCACACCTTCCTGTCACTCTACACTGTCCTTTCTAATAAACACAAAAATGTCCAAACTAAATACTTAAAAAAAAAGTTTCTTTTTGTTACCAAATTCATTTTCTTTCTTTCTTTCATTCTTTAAATGTCTTTTGTGACATTTTCAGCTTTGAGCCTTTGAATCCTGTGATTACTCCACAATGCACACAGTAAATAGTTTTCATAAGTAGTTTCAAAGGAAAGTGTCCATAATTTTTTAGATTAATTGAGGTTACTTCTGTTAAGACATGTTGTTTTTGATAAATGCTATTTTTTAAAAGGACGGCATTATAAATAAAATAGCACAAGTCTTAACTGTACTGCAGTGGAGAAAGAAATCTCAGAGACGCACGGCTCAAAATTATATTGATGGCCTGGTGTGACTATAGATAAGTGAGACAGCCTGTTTGTAACATGGGGGATCTGACCCTTCAAAAGTGTTGCTGTTATGGTGAAGTTAGAGTCAGAAATTTGCACAGGCCAAGTTTAGGCACATGCAAGAGTGCACCATCCTTTCCTATTGTTTGTTCAACTCCTAGTACATGTATAATTGTGTGTTTGGATGCATGTCTCCCCTGATGACACCTTGATGACCATAGTGAAAGAGTGCCATCTTCAGACCAAGGAAACTGAGAGCTTTTGTATGTGTGTCTGTGTGTTTTGATATTACACTCTGCCCAGTCCACTAGCTCAGTTACAATTCACATATGACACATGTGCCGCCGTGTGTTTCCAGTTAACACAGATTGAATGTGTGTGTGCTCAGGTGTACATATGAGTCTATGTTCGCTGTGGGCGAGCTGGGGGAGGGTGTGTGTCTGTGTGTGGAGGGGGGGTCAACTGCATGGTGTGAAGTTTATGGTCTGGCCTGGACTTTCTTCTGCACAGCAAGACATTGACACTACATCCACACCATGTTTCTATCTACCATTTTAGCTTCATGGATGTAATCACACCAGAGCAGCCATAAGTAGGATTTGAGTCATAAACATGGGTGCTTTTGATTTAAGGAAACATCCGTGTGCGTGTGACTTCCTTATGTTTTTCATTTAAAATTCTTTTCTATTATGTTTCATTCACAAGCTGGCTATGGAATTGAGTTTAATTGTGTCTATATTAGGATTGGACCTACACATAAAAAAAATGACATCTGTTAAATTTAAAAAGTTCTTTAGGTTTAAACGTAAGCATAAGCAAGCCTGTAATGAGTGACAGCTGAGAGAGAGAGAGAGAGAGAGAGAGAGAGAGAGAGAGAAAGAGAGAGACGGGGGAGGAGAAGGAGGAGAAGAGAAAAAGAGGGGGAGGAGGCAGAGGAGGAGGGAAACGGTACGAGTGAAATGTTCCCCATTACTGGAGTCGAGAAGACAAGCAGAGCATGGATTGATCTTAGACACAAAAAGGAAGAGAAAAGGCTTTGTTTATATGCAGTTGTCATTTTCTAGCCCTTAGATTTTTTTCTGAGCAAAAGAGAAAGTCACAAAGAGAAGGAGTAAAAAGAAAGAATTTTCTCTCTTAAAGCAAAAACAAGCTAAACGTGACACCTTGAGTGCAAAGTAAGCAGAGGCAGGTAGACGGAGACGAGCTGAGCGTTTTTTTCTGTCTGTGTGTGAGAGACCAGCAAGCCTGCCTCTAAAGGGGAAGCTGGTGGATTGTACAGCTTTGTAATGCTTTGTGGAAGTATAGGACTACTAAAGGACCTGATTACACCCTGAGGTAAGAAAAAGATCTCCTAGTCTCTGTGAAAGTGTGTGCGTTTTATACTCAAACTTCTGCTAGTTAAATCCTGCTAGGGATTTTTTTTTTATTTTTAGAATATCAATCTGTTTTGCACATCTGTCACAAAATGTATGTAAAAGAAAGTTGAAAATTGCTATTTAACGTTTGATATTAACATAATTTTTGGCTGATTCAGTGCAGTGTTAATAACATTAAAAAAGTAGGCTATGGTGACAGCACTGATTTTACTGTATTCAAATTTATTTTTTTTAACTAATGCGCACTTTCAAAATTTCAAAATGTCTTTATGAATATATTTTTCTTTTTGCTTTTCATTTAAGACATGGTTTATTTTCATATGTATTCTAAAATATTCTACTTTGTTTTTTTAGGTTTTATGTACGAGACGGGGTCTCTATCATCACAATAATTTTAAAAAATCAGTTTAAAATTCATATACATGACCATTTTGTTACATTTTTTCCAAGTGGTTCAGTGACACTGGAAGTTACTGGAAGTTTTTTGCTTGCTTGTTTTAATTTTGGTCCTAAAATCTTTTTCATAGTCAAATGTAAAAATTGTGTTTTAACAAAAGCTATGACATACTGTGTGTGTGTGTGTGTGTGTGTGTGTGTGTGTGTAGTGTGTGTGTGTATATATATATATATATATATATATATTTTTTGAGA
>VUQH01003755.1:0-10776 GCA_015106775.1 Etroplus canarensis | reverse complement strand
AATAAAAAGGCACACACACACACACACAGGGACACACACACACACACACACACACACACACACACACACGCAAACACATACTTACGAAGAGAAAAAGATAATACTGAATTAATCGAACGGACAAGCAAAGGGAACATGCTGTACACACAATCATTTATTTAGAGCTGGAACTGTTAATTAATTAATTAGTCCAGTGGAACATAATGTACATTGATAATCTATGAGTTAATTTAAAACAAATTGTTTAAAAAAATAGAAAATACTGTCTCATTTTACCTTCCTAGATAAGAGGATTTGGTGTTTTATTTTGACATTAAAAATAATTAACTATAATTTTGAAGAAGACATTTAAAGCTGCCATCTTTGGCTTTGGGAAATTATAACAGGCATTTCTTTTTAACATATATAGATCAGTCAGCCGTTAGTTGGTTAAAAATGTTGATTTTCATAATGTCATAGGATTATTTCAGTTCGCTATGTCTAGCTTCTGTTAGAAAGATAATGTTAGCAATGTCCTAAAAAACTTTTGGCCAAAGCACTAATAAACTGTAACATAACTGTTTGAATTATCTCCTTTCAGTAATATTTTTAGTGTGAAATAACTTAGTTTACTGAAATAGAGTAGCCAAAAACTGACATTTGAATATTTCACTTATTTTTCTGCACAAATAATCACAATGAATATCGTCTTTGCCACTCTTTTTTTCTTTGCACTTTGGCCAGTTAAATAAAGGGTCACATGAATTAACATGTCATTTTTAATTGCATTTTGGAAAACGTCACATCTTTCCTGGAAATTGTTTTTTTAGTTTTTTGCTAGTAGAATAAATTAACAAGGAGGCATTTCTTACCCAATAAGTCCACTCCAGTGTAATCTTTACTCAAATATCTTCCGCCTCTATACTCTACATTATTCAGTTAATAAAAAATATTAATAGCAGATAAATCAACAATAGCCAGCCATAGCCTAAATCTGATAATTTAACAAAACACACAGTGCATCTCAGTATTGTGCAGCAGATTTTTTCAATGACCAGCCATGATGTGAAAACCAGAAAAGAGTTTATGAAACACCACAACTCCTGCCATCGCCTCTCGAGAGGAGTGAAATAGAGGGAAAAGAGGAAAAAACAAGAAGGGGAGACAGAATCATTTCCTGCTGTTGAAAGACAAAAGAAAAGGATGGATGAAGGGTTTTAAGCACATGATGGAGAGAAAAAAGGGGGGAAACATAATCTGTGAAAGTTCTTAACTTTTCATTTGTATAGCAGATACACTTTAGGCTTTTGTTTGAAGGGAGGACTTGACTCACTGTAAAGTGTTGTTGGCATTAAACAGTGCACAGTAGAGCAAAATGAATGTTTAGATGTAAATAGGAAAAAAGAGTTGACCAAGATAGAGAGAGTTGATTTAGAATGTTTATCTTCCATACATTCTCTGTTTTGCACCCTTTAGTTGGGTTTTTCTCATCTGCTGAAAGCTGTATGTTTATACCTGTCAGTCTGACTGTGGGTTGCAGTCATGTGTGGCGATACTATCTGCCCATAGCATTGAGATGGCCTGCTTCCATACCGCCACACAGATGCACACTCTCTCTTTTGGTACACACACAGCAACAGCCCGCATTTGTTTAATTCTTCTTCCATCTCTGTCATTTTTGGCTTTGATGTCTCACAAAAGCGCACAAGTGTGACCAACCTGCGGGCAACATGAGTCAGGGCTCACAAACGTGTGTGCACAGACACATTCATATGAAGTATTGTCTATATACAGTTTGACTCAATATTAAACTATGTCTTAGACCGAATGATATGACGAAATGTGGGTTTGTGGAAACAGTCATAATAAAGTATTTCATGTACATTTGCTTGAAGTTTCACCTCTTAGTATAGAGAGCAGTTGCTGCCACAACAGGTATACATAAGAATAATAAACACTGATATACAAAAGACAAACTTTTACTCCAGTATATGTTTCTGAACTCTGTTCATGTCTTACTTCCACTTTCAGTCATATACACACACACACACACACACACACACACACACACACACACTTTACCATTACCACCTTGTGTGCTGGTTCGTCCCAGTCATGCATGTGGAACACATTGTAAAACTAAAGCATGCTGGCAGGCTGTGGGTTTGTATTGGAGCCCAGAAGTGTATACACACATACACACAGACACACAGACACACACACACACACAACCACTCTATAAAAGAGCCAGCAGGCCCACAGACGAAGTGTAGCCTCTCTGAACACATGCTCATGTAAGCTAACTGGTGCTGAGAAGCATGAAGTTTATGACTGTGAGGATCTACAGTCTGTCACTCAAAGCGTTCAGTGGAATCTTAGCATAATGCATGAAAGTGGTCATTCCCCAACTGTGAGAATATATTGCTGTTAATCTGCTATTCATTAAAAGATATCACAGTTCACCTCCGCGTCTTCCGTCCACTATTAGGTCTATGGAAATGCAGGACCTAGCCAGTCCTCATAACCGCGTGGGAGGTGGAGATTCAGCAGGCTCCAAGCTGGACAAGAACAACCTTGGCAGCCCGTCTATCACCACCAATGGAACAGGAGGTGAGAGGATAGAATATGTTTGGTTTCATGAGATTTTGGCAGTTGTGTCTATGGTAGAAGGGTCAGTTTTAGTCTTTAGAGTATTGTTTTTTCTCCTTTTTTTCTTAAAAAGAGGGGGGGCAATTTCAGTCTATTTAGTCATTAATCCCAAGCTAATAGAAAAAATCTGCAGTTCAGCTGTTTAAAAAAGCAGTGCTCATTCCCTTTGAATAAAGGTCAACATGATGGGAAATACACATATTCAGCTGTTTATCTAGAGTTAATAAGGGGGCTCAAGGGCCACTGGCTTTCCACTCTATGCTCCCATCTCACATTATTTTTAAGTGGAACATCATTGTCATTGGTTCAAAGATTCCCTTTCACACTAAGACATTAGGTTAAGTAAAGTGTAAAGTGTTTGTTTTTTCCTAAATAAAGACTGTTGATAAATTAGTTGAATCTGTCCTTCTTTACAATCTTCTTTATGAAAGAGGGCATATGATGTGCTGTTGTAAATAAATCTTTGCATTATTGACTGCCCATTGTGTTTCTGTATAATTAACAAAAGCAAAACACCACTTTTAAGGACATTTTTTGCTTTTTGTGTGGAATTTCATGCTGTTTCCCTGTGAGGAGACCACAATCAGAATACTTTATTAATATCAGGGAGAAATTGCTTCACCTTAATCTAAAAAGATCCCCTTAATATAGAAACACAGACGAGAAAGACAGTTTTGGCTTAGGTGGTAGACCAGCTTGTTCCATTCCTCTCCAAATAGTTATGTTGTCGTCACTGTTTTTTGGAAACCTCATTCCTGAATTGAATCTCATGCTTTTGAATAAGGAAAACACCACTTTCATGCTGACAGAGAAATTTGGTTAGCTTTGCGCAAAGACTAAAATAACAGATAAACACTGGCCAGCTTTTTCTGAAACTAATAAAATATACCACATAAAAACTGTGTGCACATTTAGATTTTTGGTATGAATTAACAATGCAAGATTAAATTGTTTATGTAATGAGCTTAAAAATATGCCTGCGAGCCTCATCAATTATATTTTGGAGTAAACAAAGTTGTTTCTCTCTGTAAATTTTAGGCTAATGTCACCCTTAAGAATGAGGGGATTTTTCTCATCTAATTCTCAGGAAGAAAATGCATAAACATATTTATCAAAATGTTCCAGGCTATTACCTTAAATGCTACATAAATCCACTGCGTGTTCATCTGAAATGAGGTAAAAGTGTGAATTATTTCTTTGAAGCCAGAACAGCAGTGTCACTCATGCAGGAACCATGCTTTTAATTATATCTAATTTTGTATTTTATATAGAATTTAGTTGCAGTCTAAGAACCTCCACTCAACTTACTTGTTTTCTTTTGTTTGAGAAAGATGCCCTTGCAGTTTTGTTTTTATATAATCTTAACTCTAATAGAGGTTCAATGCACATGTTGAAAGTCACTTAGGGCAAAAGCATTTGATGAGTAAAATGTAATCCAATAAAATTTATTGCAAAATCATCAGTAAGAAAGACTTTCAACATGCAGAGATAAATACTTTTTGAGGACTTTATTGAGATGGAAGGACACATGCAAATGCATGCATACACACTTCCACGCTGGCATGAATACTTGAGTAAACCACTAGAGAACGTGTGTAAACACACGGCGAAGCACTTCTGCTCTCCTCCGCTAACGGCTTGGCAAAGTGTCTGTGTGTGTGTGTGTGTGTGTGTTGGAGAGCAAGCCCAAAGTCCCACTGGAAACTATTTCCTCTACAAGAGCATTAAAGCATCACTGCTCTCTTATATGTCAACACTAGTGAGCCTGCGCCCCTCTTTTTCTTCTTTTTCTTTACCCTCTGTCTGTATGCGGTTCTCCTTCCTTCTATTAATCTTTTTTCTTCTGTCACCCTTGATCCTCCCACTTTCTCATTCTCTGTCCTCTGGAACCATTTCTGACAGATCAGTTTGATGAAATGGTGCTGGACATGGCGCTTTTGTTGAGGGCCATCCTTTGATCTATTGCTGATTTAACAGGCGGAGGAAACCACTTTTAATAATAATGTAATGGAAAAAGTGAGATGCTGCATTTTAGTCAATTTGATGTGTTAACAGACTCACAGTCACAGAAATAGCTATGCTCAGTGTGGACTAACAGCACACTGAGACCATATTAGAGCATATTAAATCATTTTTGATGAGCTCACAGTTAATGATTTAAGCAGACAGAGCTGGGGTTATACAGACAGCCAAAACAATCTACATACTCAACATTCCCTTCACCTGACATCAGTGAAAGCTCAGGCCCATGGGCCATCTCCATAGCAATTCATTTGTCTTCATTACAGCATGTCCAATGGGTTGTATTGTTCCCTTAGGGGATTAATAAAGTTGTCCTGCCCTCAATTCAGTTCTCAGATGGTTGCTGATGATTTGCATTCAAAGCAAAGGAAACTGAAAAACTGCATGTAGGATGTTAAGGTAGTTAACAGGTGTGGTTATCTGTTAAAAACTGTAATCATCTGATGATAGGTTAGCTGATATTTAGAGGAATAGTTATACATTTTAGCAAGAATGTATCTTTATAGACAGGAGCTCATGAGGAGATTTATTTCATAGTTGTCTGTTTAAACAAGTAGAATCTTTTTACACCATGAGTGACTTCTCTTTGTTAAAGAGAAAACACCACAAAGAATCATCAGCTTACTTTGTAAAGAATTTATTTTATCACTATGTTATGTTCAGTGTCCCTGTGGTGTAGTGGTTTACACATTCGCCTTACAAGCGAAAGGTTCCCATCTCACCCTTCATGGCGAGATGGGTACACAAGCCCCTCTCACCATGAAGGGTTGTGTCAGGAAGGGCATCTGGTATAAAACCTCTGCCATATTACCAGTACAGATTAATCTGCTGTGGCAACCCCTTGGGAAGAATACAAGGGAGCAGCTGAAGGTACCTCTATGTTGTGTTCGCTCAGAAGACAAATTAAGTTATGAGAAAGTAATTCTTATGAGCCAAAAGCTCCAGATTTTGACTGTTTAAAATACTTTTTTCTACTATTGGATCTTTATGATATACTACAAGGGGAATATCTTCAATTTGATCTCAGTAAGCCCATAGCGGTAGATGTGAGTACAGAAGCCTCACTCACCTGCTGTTTAAACCTTCTTTTTCTGAGGGTTAGTCTGTCACAAGAAAGTTTGCTTAAAGGTAGAGGAGCTCCTTCTAAGACCAAAACTCCAGACAAATAATGAACTGACTGGCTTCACTAAAAGCTCAGTATGAAATAAATAAGGTTATTTTAAACCGTGAATCAAGCCAAGTAAAAAAATAAAAATATGGAGCTGAAAAGGAGCACAATAAGTTCCCTTTTAAATTACTAACTAGTGAACATTTAGGTGCTAAAGCATCAGATCGGGGAGTACGAAACTTCTACGAAAGTAGAAGTGAAGTAAAAGTGGAAGTGAATCAAACAGAAACACAACGAATGGATACTAATTTTGCTGGTACCCACTGGATGCATCAACATGTAACTTTTTGCCAATGAAAATGACAATTTCAGCTTAATAAAGTAATAAGATTCATGTGTTGTGTTTATAGCTTGTTTCCACTGCCCACAAGGGATAGAAAATATTTTATTTTAAATGTGACCTACTGCCAGGAGATGGATAACTTATCTTAGAATTAATACAGGAACTAGACTTAACAAGGGGAATAGTTCACCTGGCTTTGTCTGAAAGTAACACCACCAAAGTTCTGGAATTAGTTTTGTTTAATCCATACAAAAACTTTACTTGTATTTATTCTATGCATGTCTCAGTCAGACTCCCTGTGATCTCTGACATGAAATTTCTTGGTGATGACGTTTTAATTTCAGAGCTTTAGGGGTGCTGGGAGGCAGCTGTTCTAGCTTTTGGATAAGCTAACTATTTCCTGGCTCTAGATTCATATTTAGCATGGAGATATGAAAATATTATTGACCTTTTCAATACCTTGGCATAAAAGCACATAAGCAAGAAGGTAAATAAATTGTATGTCCCAATATATTCTCTAAATATAATTACGTCTTTAGAAATATAGTTCTTATACAAATGTTTAGGAAATAATCAACACCATGTGATCCCATATACCTTTGACCTGCATCTGATTTTCAGTGGGTCGTATCCTCACCACCTTCCCACCTTGCACCCCTATAGGTGAAAGCATGACTGTTCTTAACACGGCAGATTGGCTGTTGGGCTGCGGCAGCCCGTCCCCTGCCACAGGCTCCAAGGAATATGGTACAGAGGTGCATGTGTGTGAATCCAAGACCAGAAACTGTACAATCCGTTAAATGTAAAGCGGATGTCTTTTTTTAATTTAATTTAAATTTTTTGCCAGTGTTGCTCTGACTGAGTTTGATTTGCTGTGAACTTTCTGCTTCCTGAATGCCATTGTGTTTCTGAATCCCAGTTTATCTTGGTGTGTGGAGTTCTGACTTATTCACAGGGTTCCTCCAAAATACTCTCTGAAAAGCGTTGAACCTTATAAATTTGTTGGGGAACTAAAAAAACATTGAGGAAATTTTGCCCAAGAGTCACTCTGCATGATTTAATTTTTGAATTTACTAATTACATTTTATGGTTTTCATTCTCATCCTGATGTTAAAGATGACATCAGAAAACAGTGAAGGAATAAAACCTGAAGGTCATAGTGGTTACAGATAGTCCTTTAAAAGCTGTGAAATGTAATAGCAACTGCAATAGGAACCCTGCACGCAGCATTATGTTGACTGAAATACTGGAATTTGCATGGTAGTTTTTCTGCTCTTATCCAGTAAAGTTTTCTGTGTGTGTGTGTGTCTGTGTGTGTCTTATGGGACATTTTTATTGGCTTACCCTAATACTGACCCTTTCCCTCTCCTTTAAGTGAAAACAGAGCCTTTGAACAACAGTGATACAGTTACTACGACAGGCGACACAGCACTGGATACATACGCAGGCTCAGGTAAAGCATACATTCTTGGACAGAAATGCAAACAATTCAGTTTCTTAGCTACACAAATAATACCAAGGTCCAGCCCTTTCAATCTGAGTTTATTCATCTGGCATCAAGACATGAAATTATGGTCTCTTGGTTAAAAGAATCGGTCCAGTGAACAGCCTAAGAGGACTAGGAATTTACTTGAGGCGTCATGGCCAGGACCGATAATGTTGTCAAGTTTGACACACTGTTCAGCAGAGCCAAGAATGAAGAACAACAGCAAGTCAAGCAGTGTATTTTACACGGATGGCATCTATTCTTGATATTGACCAAAATTATAGTTTCTTTTTACTTGGCTCTTTCCTCACTACACTCTGGCAAAACCAGTGTTTTTGAATTTGTTTTTGGGGTTTTGAAGCCTTGAGTTTGGTATTTTGGACATTATTATCATAATTATTATTATCATTGTTTCTCTGAGTGAGAAACCAAGAAAACTTTGTTCTCCCAAAAGGTACAGTAGAGGACACTCACGTGGTAGTAACTTTTCATACTCAGCTTGGTCTGCAGAGACTCTGCAGAGGTGACTTCCATCTTTAATAAACTTTCTATGATTCAGGCAGATACAGTGGTCTCTTAAATTTTGTTAGGAAAAATCAAATCCACTCACCCACAGAAATGAGTTAGTGGAGTCTATGTCAGACTGAAGATGGAAATGGAGTGTAATGAGTTGGTGATTCATTCTGATATCAGCCATATATACACACAGAAATTTGAATGCCTTTTGGTTTCTGCTTGTGTCACTCTGTTTTCTCAGACTTAGAAAAGTCACACAAACATCATCATCCATTTGCGCTCACTGGTAGGCCTGCTGAAAGCTTTAATCCAATGAAGTATTGCCTGTCCTTGGATTGCATCATCATCAAAGGCTGGCAGAGGGATGAGAGAGAGAGGGAGAGACATTTTACACTTGTCTTTTTTTTTAGACTCACACACATCCCCATCTGCTTTTACACTGCGCAACACACTCACACATACTGACAAAGCCATTACACAAAACAGAGAGAGGTTTAGACCCAGCAGGGTGTTTGTCAGTTCTGAGCTCTGACATCTCAATGACCACAAACAGACATTGTGTTTTACTATGAGGCCCGCTGTAAGGGTTTCATGGACTGGAGTGATCTCGAAAGGAAGAACTTGGCTTCTCTCCATTCAAAATGCTTCAAATTATGTTTACTGGAACAGCATTTCAGCTCAAATAAGCTGGAGGCCTTGAATTGTGCTGTTCAGGAATAGTTTTGGTAAATTTGTAAGAAAACAGAAGATTTGAGTTGACACCATCCATAACTTGTTTTTGATTGTTTTGCTGTTTTTAGTAATCACCAGCAGTGGCTACAGCCCTCGTTCAGCCCACCAGTACTCTCCTCCCCTCTACCCATCAAAGTAAGTCTGAGTTTTTAAGCAAAACAAGTACCTTTCGAAGAAACATTATTAGCATACCCCGAACAGTTAAATGACCAAATTTTATCCATAAACTCCTAAATGCTATAATGTGCCAAGTACTTACTTGACCTGTACTGTGTCTGTTTGTTCCTCCAGACCCTACCCTCACATCCTTTCCACGCCGGCCGCCCCTTCCATGCCAACGTACGCTGGTCAACCTCAGTTCAGCAGCATGCAGCAGTCAACCGTCTATACTGCTTATTCTCAGACAGGGCAGGCCTACGGACTGTCTACTTATGGTATTAAACCAACACACACTGAAAAAGCGGCATATTGTAGCTACACCCACTTCATGTAGGGACTTATTTAATATTACATATATATTACAAAAAGTGACTGTAGATGAACTGTTTCTTTTTGAAAATTTAATGTAATTGAACTGTTGGTATTGTCAGAGAAAAAAAGCCTTTAGAGTGAATCTTATTATTATAATATTTTTAGGGTAGAAGATATTGTTTAAACTAAGTTGAATTTTTTTTCTGGTGTTATTGGGTTAATGTGACTGGCTATAGCAAGCAAACAATACTCAGAAAATCTAAAGATGTTTAAATTCTAAAAGTAAAATTATTATACTGTATTATATTTGAGGAGAAATTACATATTTCTACTAGGATTACCAGAAGTCCCTCTATATGCACAGCACTGCACAGAAAAAAGCAGGGAAGGCTTTCTGTTATAGTCAAGTGAAGATAAGCCTATCTAATGCTATTCTGATCCAGGAAAGTTACAAATGACTAAAAAGTCACAGGCTTTGTGGATTTTTGTGAATATGATGGAAATTACCACATAGAACATGAAGAAGCAATATATAGTAGAGTTTGTCTCTTTTGTTTGAGGTTTTTTTAGTTTTTCCACAATGAAAAATATGGCTGGAAGTATATGTATATGTGTGTGTCATAATTTACCAAAAATTGCTAAAATTGCAGATATGGCTCAAAAAAGGTGTGCCAGTTTACGGATGCATCCCTACAGAAATTAACAGATGATTACAGCAGCTGAAATAACAGTGAAATAAGAGAGAATACAAGAGGATTTAAAGACTATTGCCTGAGACCATTGTAAGTAAGTTGAAACTGAAAAAATAAAACTGAAGCTGAAAACCAGAAAGTTGAAGCTGAAAACCTGTGACGCTTAGAAAAGAATGACAGTCTAAAAAGATCTGAAGATTGGCATTGAAAAACATGTCATAATACAAAAAATATCTGCAAAAAATATTGTTTTTTTAATATCTGTATTGTATTTTTCAATTCAACATTTTACAATGACAATACTTGTTTCAGTGTCAGTGCCACTTTTTCTACAAAGCCAAGTTTTTTCAATACCAAAACTTAATGTCAGTGTTCTGGCTCCATAGTCCGCACATCATTCAATGGCAAACTAAACAAATAAAAGATCTGGACTTGATTCTAAGTGTGGACTTTGCATTTGGTAGCCATTCACTGGATCTCAATATGAAGTCAAAGAGAAGTCAATGCAAATGAAGGAAGCCATAATTAGACAGAAAAACCGAAATAAACCTATCAGAGAGATATAGCAATGACTTTAGGAGTGGCCAGTTCATTTAGTACTCTCAGTGCTCGTTCAATTCAATTCAATTCAATTCAATTCAATTCAATTCAGTAAGCTTTATTGTCATTTCAACCACATATAGCTGACGCAGAACATAGTGAAATGAAATAGCATTTCTCCAGGACCTGGTGCAACATTTAAACATATGACATATGACAGAGACATTCCACAGTTTAA
>VUQH01003754.1:0-11711 GCA_015106775.1 Etroplus canarensis | reverse complement strand
CCAAGGATAAAAAAAAAAAAAAAAAAAAAAAAAAGAGGCTTAAGAGAGTACAGCAGAGGAGGAGAGGTCATATTCAGAGGGATCACTGTGTTTTTCAGGGCTCTGTTCATGACCCACAGAGAGGAGGGCTCAGCTCACTTTTATCAAAGATTCTCAAAAAGAAAAGTTTTAACCCTGCCTGTTTCCAAGCTCCTTTTATTGACTGAACTGTTTCAGTTTTAGATGCAGTATGTAATGAAGCTGTCAAAGACTGGATTACAGAGTATATGAAGCAATTTTCACCAATCAAAAAAAAAAAAAAATCAGTTGCCAACAGTTTTAAATAATCATTAAATATTTACATTATTTAATAAAACAAAAACAAATGCTGGTTTCACTTCTTAAATGTGAAGATCTGCTACTCTTATTCTTTCGACTGCTCTCTTTAGGGTTCACCACAGTGGATCATCTGTCTTCATCTCATACTATCCCTTGCATCCTTTTCTGTCACGCCAACTCTCTGTGTGTCCTGCACTACATTCCTAAACCTTCTCTGTGGTCTTTCCCTTTTCCTACCGCCTGGCAGCTCCATCCTCAACATCCTTTATTCAATCTGTCCACCAGCTTTCCTCTGCACATTTTCATTACAGTCATAGTCCCTATACTTAAAATCCCTACCCTTACCTCCACCCTCATATCTTTCCTTCTCTCTTGCTGTCTCCAAACATGCCCTCCGTCCTATCCCTTTCTCTTCTACCAACGGTAGCATAGTTTCCATCATCACCCTGCTAGTCAACTGCAGTGGTGGTTATTGTTTACCTGGGCCTAAACTGATTTAGAACAGAAACCTTATTGATGATCCACATATTTAATTTTGCAACCCTCAGTATTTACATGGGCTTGGGACCAGAACTAGGAGTACACTGGCTTGTGTCCCCTGTGGTTGGGTTAAAATTGTGAAGATCTGCTATTGTAAAGGGTAATTGTTTTCTTTTTGAACAGTGTCACATTGTGATCTTAGAAACTGTGGCCTTTAGACACAATATAAATAATCAAAAATATTAATAGAAATGTAATCCATGAATGAAAGGCATGTGGTTTATGGAGAGCTCATGAATAACTACCATTTTTAGGGCTGCAAATAACTTGTTTTCAAGTGTCTATCCCAGTTTTTCTGAATTCATGGTAATGCTTTTTAAATGTCTCGTTTAGTCCACACTCTGATTACAGATGGATAACCACAAAGAATGCAAACGTGCATGGAATGAAAAGTAAGTCAGTTTGAATTAAATTCTGTTGTAAAACCAATTGCAAAAAGGTTAAAAAACTGCACAAACCAGCCTGCAGTAAATATCTCTTATTTTGTACACACAGTCTGTTTTAGAGAAGTTAATCTTGCTTTTGCCTGGTTTCTGCATCATTTCACACCATCATCCCCCCAGCATAAAGATAAAGATAGGTCTGTGTTTGAGTTCAAGAGCTTCTCAGAATACAAACTTGAGACTTACAGTCAACAGCACTGCTTACAACACCGTCTGCACTCGCCTAAACTGGCAACAGCATCAGCCCAATATAGACACGAAACAGGATTTAACACAACAGGTTAGGGTCAGAAGTGAAAGCTGCTTGTCAAGCTTGCAACTCTTGACTTTGTACATTTTGAGACACATTGAAAAGAATGGCACTAGATACCAGCAGTATTAAATAAAACCACTACTTCAAAAGAAAGCTTTTTCATACTTGTTTCCTTTTACACTAGTTTATCAGTTGTGTGTATTATCTGTTGTGCATGTATGTGCACACATGAAATGTTCCATCTCACTTCTCGAACTGACTTCATCCATTTTGATTTTTTCAAGGGCTCACAGAGGACTTGTCTGGACTTGTTGCATCTGTGCTTCATGAAGAGAGTGACAGTGACTCACAGCTAGTACTGGCACCAGAATGTGTTTTTGTTTTGTTTTTTGTAATGAAAAACTAGTATTTCTTAGTAATATTATATCATTTAGCTTCCATTATCAGGGGAAAATAAAGTATTCACCATCATTACCAGCAACATGCCTGCTGTCTGGAAAAGTCTCATTAGTTTCAGCCTATACACACACACACACACACACTTTCAGCTTCCTCTGTCTCAGAGGTAGCACAACACAGACTAATATTATAATAATGATAATAATAACAATAATAATGCAGTTTCAAGAATAGCATCACCAGAAAACAATGTTTAGGAGGTAAATATAAACATCCTCATTTGGATGTCAGTTGAAAGCCAATCTGAAACAGCTGAACACAAGCATGTTCACCAATGTATCCAACATACAGAAAATATAAAATATCTTAACCAAGCGCCAAATTATTTCACCAGGAGCACTTTCCCCCAGCCATAAGGCAGCCTTTTTTGGCAACACAATGATAAAGAGTTTTAGTGGCTCTTTATCATCTCCTGCTACAAATTGCTGACATCGTAACACGATGAAGGGGGAGGAAGAGGGGGAGGAGGAGGAGAAAGAGGGAAGAAAAGACAAAGTAAGAGGCAGAGAAGGCAAATGAATGATTGCTATCAGACAGTGGTAATAAGGTGACTGTCAAAGGAATTCAATCAGAGAAATTAATGGACAGGCGTGCGTGTGTGTGTGTGTGTGTGTGTGTGTGTGTGTGTGTGTGTGTGTGTCTCTCATTTCTCATGTCCTCTCCTCTCATTGTTTCTCTGTAAATTCATTACAACTCTATGTGACCTTTGAAAGCTGCTGAACTCTTCCATTCAACAGTACTGTATGACTTGCTAATCACCACAGTTCAGTGACCCACAGCTAAGCTACACCTTTAACAGCTTAAACAACCACGGGTTCACTAACTGTGAACTTTTTCCTATACATACTGTCAAGTGTCAAAATGCTCATCACATGCAGGATGCAAATACTATCTACAACCAAGTAGCAAACTTCACAACTAAAAAGTGAAGTCAAAGTAGACTGCTAAAAACTATAGTTCCTCTTATGGCCAATTCAGGCTGGCTCCAAAAGCGAGTCAATGCCCATAAACTTCCATGTTAAAATACCCAACAAGGCTTGTTTATAGACAGGTGAAAAAAATTGGGTCTCCATGGACAGTTTCCCCATTTGAAACAACTATATGGTGAGTATACTACAAGGTAGAACGTTTAAAGTTAAGGGAACAGCTGCTTTGATTAATTGACACAGGAAGCTGTGGCCAACTGATGTCTACTAGGTCTCACTTCCACTAACCAGAATAATTGAACTGCACCTCTTTGTGCTTTTGGCCTGCTGTGTAGAACAGACTATCAAATAAGTTTGTGAATCAGTTTTGTGAGTGAAATTCTAGTATTTCAGAATTTAGTTAGCGCTAATCGTCGCATGTGTCTGTGCAACGCTAACCATAACTGATAACTTAGCACGCCATGCTCTCATCCAAATATGGCAACTTTTGGCTCTAACAAAAACCTAGTCACAGCCAAAACATCAAAAACGGAGGCTTCAAAATGCAAAGTCCAAAATAAATAGGTTACATAAGGCTGTCTATGACCATCTTTTATATACAGACTATATCTAAATCCTTCAGGGATTTCTGTTAGTATGAAAAAATGCATGCATATAAATATGCTATGTGTGATAATAAAGCAATAATAACTTGGGAACTGACACAAGGCAAGGTGTACCTCAAACAGAATGCAACTGAATTCCTTAAAATTCTGTCTTCCTGCAATAAAATTAATTGAGCAGTTCAACACTGCAATTAATCCTTGATTTTTTCTTTTACATCTGAACGTATCTCAAGGGTTAAATGAGCTAAAATTACATATTCGTTTTCATTTAGTGGATAAGTCCTGAGAGGGTAGGGGTTAGAGATTTAACCCATAAGAACCCATGGTGACATGCACGTAACAAACACTTAACATTTTTTACAGCTGTGTGGGGCTCTTGGTCGGTTGTATATCCCCCATAATTTTCCAGTAAGGAAAGATGGGTCTGGGTTCTTAGGGGTTAACAAAGAAAAAACTCATCATAAAGAGAAAAATAACAATAAAAACCTGTGTGCATACACTCTTACATTCACCAAACCCACATACCTCACGCAAAATGTGTTACTATCCAGTTCTCACATCTGAGTCCTCTGTATGTGGCATACTAGCACAGAAGGCTCGAAACATGACCATGTTGTTAAAGCTCCAGCAGCATACACCTACTCATGTACTCTAATTATCCAGAACAAGTGAAAATGGGAACATGATATGTTATCTGGTGATAAAACCAATTTAGTGTAGAATTTAGACTAGAATTCCTAATCTTTAATTTTGTCACAGAACGTTGCGCTTACATGTCCCATTGCTGAAAAAAAAACCAAAAAAAAACCCAATAAATTTAAAGCACATCTCGACTTTGTTTTCCATTACAGTTTTAAATCTGCATTAAACCTTTAACACTGTTTTAAAGCAGTACTGATGGTATTTGTGTTAGTTTAAAAAATAAATCTACTGATATCGTGATAATGTTGCATATATGATATCATTAAGAACAGTACAATTACAGTTTTCCCTAAAACCTCTCTGATCTCTTCATTCCCATTTGTAGTGCATTCCATTTGCAAAAAACAAGCAAAAAAAAAAAAAGATACAAACTCACAATAAACAAATTTAAAGATAAAATTCAACTAATTCATTATTATGTGTTATATACATTTATTTTGCTGCTTGTATCTTTATATGAGTTCTGGTGTTAGCAGAACACAAACATGCATGGATTCACTCAGCAAATAAACATCTGTAGCTTTAGTAGCCTGGAAAAAATGCTGAAGTTCAAAAAGAGGTTATGAAAGTGACTTCTGAGGAAGCAAAATAAGTCCCCCCCACCCAACCAAACACACACCAACTGGCAGGTGAATGAGCAAATCTTGTGACTTGCAGATATGATGACAGAAAGCAGTGGTTTTCACACAAAAACATGTCTGCAGAGTCACTGTCTTAAGTTCTCTTTTCCTGCTTCAGTGAATCACAAAGCAGGAGATTTTTCGAGTCAACCTTATTACAGGAAATACTCAGTTTGATTAAGATTAAGGTGCTGCCTCGGTAGAGCATGTACAATGATTGGCATGGGATGACCACTTACTTGCTGTGAATTCACTGTACTACTATCTGAGCTATTCTCTCATAGGTGAGTATCTGTGCAACTGGACCGATAGCACAGTCTGCAACAGACTTCACATGGTGGTGTTTACATCTGAACAGCTTTCCAGAAATAAAGGCTATAATCATATCACAATCTTCTTAGGGTTGACCATTCTGCCAAATGCAGATCCAAAACTTGGACCACCTAATTTTTTTAACCTTGATTTTTAAGTCCAGACAAGCTGACAGAAGATTTTCTTTTCCAGATATAGATAATGATTTTTCTGCATAATCACAACTCCCAATAATATTTCTCCCAAATCACATACATCAAATCCCATCAATGTCAAGTAGGCCATTATAAACACACACTTGGCCTGGGCATACAGCTGGCATGCACAAATATGCACACAGGATAGATAGGATAGCTGGCGATGTATGAGTAAACATTGCTTTCATTTGCTCCTCAGTCCTTGAGGTTACAGTCACACGTGATCACAATATAAAAAAGTCCCCAAGAAAGAGTGCCGTCACGAAAGGAAGTTGGCTTTTATGTGATTTCCGGCCCTGTCAGCGTCCAGCAGTCACATAAAGGGGAAATGCAGGCTGACTGAGTGGGCAGCTGGGCAGGAGAGCAGAACCAGATGAGAAATCTCAACTATGTGCAGTAACAACAATTACTGGAGAGCTTGGCTGACCACAGAAGTTTCAGTAAACCTACAATAACTGTATCCAGGAGGAAAAGGAGACCTTACATACAGTGGAGTCATGCACTTTAGAAATAAAAAGGTAAAAAAAAATTAAATCAATTAGTCATTTGTGAGTCCAGTAAGATGCGTTACTTAATTGATGGTATATTCTTTTCTGAGAAAACGAGGAATTAACAAATCAACATGGCAGCCCTAGTGTGTCAGCATCTGAGTGTGCTTCTGAGTACACACGTATTTGTGTATAACCACTGAAGTGAAGTGAGACTTCGTTAGAAGCAGAAGCCCCCCCAGACTCTTTGCTGGTGCACAAATTGACAGCTTTTACACATATAAGTGTGCATGTATTAACACGCCTGTCTTGTGTTCTCAATGATGATGAAGGATGAGAGCTTGAGGTTTCTCCTTCTTGCTCTTCTTTCTGCTGCTGCTCTGTCCTTCATCTCCTTTTGTGTAGGGCATAATTGTATCAGTATGTCCAATACAGCAGAGGAGAGACAGTGACCATCATAGTGCAGCGTGGAAGCCAACCTTTTCTAGTATAACATATTATTATTATTACATTATTATATGCAATACTAAAGTCTTACAGTAAGACTTGTGGAAAAAGTGACATAGGACAGAGTGTGACAGCTTTATAAGGTGCACAAGAGATTCAAAGATACGGTGAAATGTCACTCTGCAAGAAAGCCCCATTTCCTCATTAGCTGCACTTTGCGGTGTACTCTTCTACATGACACAAGTCATTATTTATGACTTCTATGAAAAAGTCAAGCTACAGATAATTAGTTGCATGTAGTGCCTCCTAACTAGCTGCATTATTACCCTTGGTCCACTTGTGATAAATTCACTCACAGGTTCACAGAAACAAACAGGAGAGGAAGGAGAGAAATGCTGACTGAGAGTCATCATTATCTGTGAACTTCCAGTTTTGAGAGGGAACTTGCAGACTATTACCGGCACTTAGAAAAAAAAAAAAAGTCCAACAGCAACAAGAGGTTCAAGCCCACCAAACAGTTTCTGTATAGCTGGCAGCATTTAGCAGCTGCTTAGAGAAGCATTAGCGCTGGCACCCGCTGAGAATTTGAACACCCCATCTGAAGCATAGGAACATCTGAAACAAGTTTCTCTTTTTTTGAAAAACTTTTAGTATCTAGTGCAAGGAATACCAACGGCTCAGTTCTCAGTTCTGCTGAATGTTAAAACCACACTCCACTCGGGTTTAAAAAAAATTAACATTTTTAGGAGGAAACAAGAAACAGAAGTGGAAGAGAAAGCTGCAAACTGAGGTCCTGCTGCAAAATACTAAAACTCACACTGTGGTACTGAAAAACTGCTCCAAACAAACTCCTGCAATCTGCATCACTATTCTCTCAAGCTCAGCCTCATCACTTTCTTGGCTCCTCTTCCTCATTTCTCCTTACATCTCCCCTCTAGAACAGGTTTTAAGCTCTGCCATGACATGTGACTGCACTAATCCCCCACCCCCCACCCCCAAGCTGCAGACTTGACACAAAGCTCTATCATTTGGTGCATCAGTCAATAATGTGATATGCTAAGCTGTTGACTGACAGGGAAAATATATATTTAGATGTCAAACTGCTCTGTCACTGAGACCTTGTGTGTATATCTGGAGATACTATGTGTAACTATTAGCAAACAGCCACGGCAGCACAGCTGCCAGAGAGCATGACCAAAGACAAATAAGAAAAAAATGCAGCATAGCAGAGAAGAAGGTTTAGTGAGTTCATGTTTACTGAATCTGACCAGATATGACATTTTACAGTCTCTTGTACTTTGGCAATCTGTCACCAAACATTGCAACAACCCACAAATTAGACAGCAAAGATTGTGGAAAGTTATATACAGTATGTCTGTGCACCCCCTACTCATCCTGAATAAAGGGCAGCGGCACAGGAGAATGTGGGTCAACCCTTCACACAGAAGAGGTGGCAGATGCTTGCGTATACAGCACATGCAAACATGCATGGATCCCTGAGAGATATAACTAAATAAAAGAAAAGCACACAAAAGGCAAGCAAAATAAACATAAGGTGACCACACACATAACAAAACCATAACCACCGCTATTACTCTGATAGATGACTGTCTATTCATTTTGGTCTCTTTCTTTCTTTCTTTCATACACACATGTAAAGAGACACATTCCTGGCAACTCTTTCATCACTCGGCTACTGCAGCAGAAACGGAGACAGAAGGCCTCACCATAGCAGCCTTCGAATGGAGACGACAATGAGCCTCCATACCCTTTTTATTACCACAACCATTTCTCTACATACACCTTATACATGGTCAACTACTGAATGCATGCAGATATGATGCAAACAATATTTTTGACCGGATGTAGCAACACATATCCCTGTGTGGAAGCTGCAGTATTGAAAATAAACAGGGACAATCATTACATCAGCACCATCAGACAAAAGCACCACAGACACATACAACAGGAAAATCACGAACAACAAAGAATCTGTACCTGAATCTTCATTTTCCAACAGGAATTCATGTCTGGATCTTGGAGCCACCTCACCTCTAGTCACACACACACCCTCACAATGACAATGGTTGCTCAGGGAGGTTACATGCCCCCTCTATAAATCCTTGAGAAGAGCTGATACGGAGAGAGAAACAGAGGGCGAGACAGCCAAGCCTTAGCAAATACGGAAGTGGAGCCGCGTAACAATGTCAGCCGTCGCTGTGGCGACTGCAGCTACCTCAGCAGAGTGCAGAAACAAAGACAGACAGAGAAAAGGATAGTGAGAGAAAGACGTCAGAGGAAGGGAGAACAAGTGCCTGCCCTACATTTTCTTTAAACACACACACACACACACACACACACACACACATACAAACACAGAGGCTGAGCCGCCGCTGCTGTTGCTGCTGCTGGCTTGTCAAGGCTTGCTCTCCCTCTCACTCACACACTCACACAGACACAGAGTCAATCTGCTACTGTAATCCCATTGGCTGAGCTACCACTTCCTCCAGCTGATCTTGATGAGAAGTGGGGGAGGGGCAAACTGTTGTTCAATCATTTAAAAGAGGGAGGTGGTGTCCTTTAAATTGACTTCCCTCTGCTCTGCACACCAAGCTTAACCTAAAAGCACCTCCCTCTAACCCTACTTAAGCCTGTCCTGCATCAACACACACACTTTCAGACATACAGTCTCCTCCCTCTCAATCTCTTACCGTTTTAAAACAAAGACTCAGTGCCAAACCTATTATAAGCCAATATTATTGTCCACCAATCAGAGAGGCTGTTACTACCACCTCTCTACCAATCCACAGCCAGCAGGGAGGGACGCAAGGAGGAGCAGAGATGACAGAGAGTAATTTATTTCACGCATCCTCACAGCTGCATTCAAGGAAAAAACTACAGCCTAGCACAATCACGCAAATAAATACTAATAAACACAGTAATTAAACTTTAAAAAACAGCCATGATTTACTTAAATTTTTGCTAAAGTACAAGCAATATGAACAAGAGAAAGTTGACTAGGGTTGATGGTGAAAAAAACAACATGGTATGTTAATTGTAGCCCTCTAAATCAACTAAAAGAGTGAAAACATTGAAACAAGTAAGCATTCCTGGCCTGCCACCAGCAGATCACATGCAGTACATACAGTGAAAAATCCTTGTTAAGAGTTGACTCCGGGTCACTCTGGAGTATAAATTCATGCTTCGTTCAGAATCAGAATCTTTTTTTAATCCCAAGGGGGGAAATTGATAACATTAACTTGCCCTACTTTTGCAGTCTCGTCTTCCCACGAGCGATCATTATTGATTTAAGTGTCACCAAATGGACATATTTCAGATTAAATACTGTCAGATATTTGATATTCTTACTACTGTCACAGTATTTCACAACTAATTGCATCTCATATTCTGATTCCACTCTACTCTTTTGTACATAGTACTTGCCTCATCTTAGTTAGTTATATTCATATATTCCTTTATTTCAGTTTAGTTAGTTGATTTTAATCATGTGAAGGGAATTTGCAAACAAGAATTCCATTGTTCAGTGTAACCACTGTGTTTTTGCAGTGTATATGACAATAAATTCTTGAATCTTGAAGTTTTGTTATATATTACTGGTTGTCTGTACAGACATGCAGATAATATGGGATTTTTCACCATGCCATTCTACTTTGATTTATATTGTTCTTACTTTGTTTTTGTATTAAAGTTTTGCTTCACCTTTGTGTTTTGGTCATCTTTTTACACTTTTCAGATACCTATTATTTTGGGATCAACAACAAGGAGAAAATTAACATCCATCCATCCATCCTCCATCCGAGTAGGTTTTCTCAAGAGCTTCAGACTGCTCTAAACACTCAGATTCAGAAAGTTTTTTGATACTCTATACTTTGTATGATGTCATTGTGAGTGGACATTCCTAATGTGGTCATCTTAGGCACAGAGCTCTCACTGTGAGCCCAGCAGCCCAACCCACACTCAGTGTTCAAACCTTCTCTTTGCAAGCGGCAGCCAATCAGAAAAAAGCTGGCTGAGCTGTAAAGGGAAAGAGTTTAAAACTCCTCATTTCAGATACAGGGTGAATTAAAGATGAATAAGGATTTTTCCACTGTGACTCATGTAACCTAGCTCCAGCAGAGGACAAGAATACAAATATGAAGCTAGAAATGAGCATAATGCATCCAGTTTAAACAAATATAGTAGCAGAGAGATCTCTGAAACTTAAGGAAATACACGCAAACAGACAAAAGATTAGTAAATTAAGAAAGCAATCAGTTTGCAACTGTAGTGTGAATACACCAAATACAAACCTGATTTACAAAAATCCCAGACTACAATGGAAATACTTCCAAGGCATACACACAAAAAAGTGATTAACCTGACTGGGACATGCTTGTTGTTCAGTGTTTTCTGACCTTTGAAGTTAGCCAATTTGTAAGTGGTGTATGAAAAATGTTGCAAAGATTTTCACCATCAGTGGACATTTTAGTGCTCTTGCTCAGTCACCATAGATGACGCAGTAGACTTAATGTATTATGTAAAAGAACAGGTCCTTTGGATTAGATAACAAGCTAAGCAGCACTTTACCTTCATTGAGTAACACTGCTTAAACAGCTTTGGCCTCCAAATACAGTCATACATGGACTTTGGCCAGCTAACACAACTCAGAGATTTTAAGTTCTAAACATAACAGCAACATCAAAACCTTTACAGAGATGCAATAAACTTTAAGAGGAAAGTAAACTGTCTCAAGAGTTGCTTGAGGGACTTGAACTTTACTTGTTCACTTCTACAGAACTTTATTTCAGAAGTATTATAATACTGAAATATTGTAGTTTTTACAAACAGAAGATAAAGTGTGCTTTTAAATGCATTCTTTAACATCTCTGTGCTATTCAAGTGAATACTGAAGGGCTAATCGGTAATAATATAAATCAATAATATGATAACTAACTTATCATATTGTACATGTTATTAATAGCTCTTTTTTTACTCAAGCAAAATGTTGAAAGTAAGAATTTTAGTTAAAACTAAATAAATAGTACTTATATTAGAACACTGCTAAACTGAGTCAAAGATCTGAATAGCTTAATCCACAACTAACATTCTTCTTGCAATATCTGCTGATACAAATCTCCAAACTGAGACAAACGCTCTGTTTTCCTCAAGTTTAAAACGTATATCAGATTACATGGAATGTAATTGATCATATTTGTGTGAATTTCTATGGAGGCCAGAGATAGTATTAATAAAACTCTAATCAAAACAATGAACAGAACAATATGATGAAGTTTTAAACTTGTGTAAAAAATTAACATTCCAACTAGATGGAAAGCAAAATGTTCCACTGAAACTAATATTCTCTTGCCATATTCTCTTGTCTATTTTAAACCATAACAGT